>BLKR01003820.1:0-60000 GCA_011170035.1 Teleogryllus occipitalis
CGATTTTAGGCCCTATTCTGTTCCTACTTTACATAAACGGTATGCCCTCGACGATTCGAAACGGAAGAACGGTTCTCTTTGCGGATGATACGAATATCCTTTGCAATAAAGAAACCGTAAATAGTACAATATCAGATGTTTCAAATTGGTTCCGAAATAACAAATTAATAGTAAACGAAAAGAAAACGGTTTTAATGCAGTTTTCCATTTCAAATAAACAATGCTGTGCTCCATTGAAAATGAACAGTGTACCATTGACTGATGTTAAGGCAACAAAATTTTTAGGTCTCTCAATTCAGTCAAACCTTAAATGGAACGTCCATTTAAATGAATTGAACACAAAATTAAATTCATTATGCTACGCGTTCAGAATTCTTGCAAATTCAGTCAGCCTTCATACTGCTCGTTGTGTGTACTTCGCGAATGTTCATTCCCGCCTGAGATATGGCATAATATTCTGGGGAAATACATCTTATAGCTCCCAGACTTTTAGATTACAAAAACGAATTGTATGAATAATAACCAAATCCCACCCACGTGATTCATGTAAGCCTCTCTTCATTAATCTAGAAATTTTACCATTACCGTGTCTGTTTATTTACGAATCAGTGGTTTTTGTCAAAAATGACTTGCTTAAGGGCGGGAATATATTTTCAGAAAATGCCGATGTCTATTACTATAACACTCGACGTAGAAATCATATTCATCAGGTGACAGTATCAACAGCTCATTACAAAAATTTCACATACAATACATGTACATTATTTTACAACACTTTGCCAGATGACATTCAACGATTAAATTCAATAGAAAAGTTTAAATCACAAGTGAAATCGTTTCTGCTGCATAACTGTTTCTATACAATTAGAGACTATACTGAGCATCACAAGAAAAGTAACATTAATTTTAACAATGATACATAATGCATTAATTACCATTTGGACTGTATAAATGAGTATAAACAACCTGTAACAACTATTGTAACACAGCCTCCGGGTCAATGACCCCCATCTCGATCAGGTTTTTCGTCCAGTTTCCCTGATCCATTGAGCAAATGCTGAGATGGCCCTTTGTTTTGCTTCTGGACATAAATGTAACTTCATTTTATGTGCACGTCTTCTAGAATTCAGTGGGAAATACAATTATTCAAATTATCGTTTCCATGTTGTCGCGGCAGGAAGTAATAAGAGCCAAAATTTATTGCTTATTTATCCTTGAAAATAGATGGGAGTTTTTTTTCTCCCTTTCAAAATTCAAAATTTATTGCTTATTTATCCTTGAAAATAGATTTTATTACATGGGAGTTTTTTTGTTTTTTTTTCTCTATTTCGAAATTCAAAATTCAAAATTTAAGTAGTATATGACTTAGTGTAGGGATCACAGAATTTTGAAAATGTGCACACATTTCACTTTTCCCCATAGCACGTCATACGCAGTTTTTAACTGTTTTTTTGACGTAAAATAAATAAATAAATAAAAAACTGAATTTTCAGTTGTACTCTACTGCTGAATTGCATTTTCAGCATAACACAATCTGCATGGAGATTTAGTGAGGGAGGTGTGGGTTATATCGTTTATTATAATAATAAACATAAATTGACACTAATATTTATAATTCCCAAATTTTACAGAAGGTTTTACCCACTTTTTAGTTTTTTTTAATGAAATAAGTGAACACAAAATTACCTAAAGAAATACATTGAAAAGAAGTGCAAAAGCATGTTTGTTCACATATTTCAAAGAAATTGCAAATTCAATTATCAAACGATTCAATTAATCATGATTTTGTTATCGTGTGGATTCTAACACTGTAAAGTTAGGCTTTATATGAAAGGTGCTGATTTTGCATGCTTGGTTTTATATATGTTGTCCCATGTGTGTTCAAGATTGTGTACCTGTTTGGTACAAAATCTCAACGTTCCTCTATAAGCAGTTGACTGGCAGGTGTTCTTTTTTCCTGTGCTTGAAAATAATTTTTTTCAGTGATAATGTAAATATTAAAATGAAAAACTACATTTCCTGGAATTAACACAACTGTATATCAAGGAAAAAGTGATTGATTGATTGATTGCTTCATTCATTCACTAAAGTTGACGTTTCATTGATCTAAAAGTCCAAGAGGTGGCCTATACTTGAAAACATTAACCACAGACCAAATTAGGAAAATCAACAAATCAAGATTTCTTAGTAGGTTGTCATACAGCAACTTTTAGGTAGGTACTAAAAATCTTCAAATACCAAATGCAATTAACTTTCTTATTAAGGGATAACTCATGACCATTGATATTTAAATTGGTTTTGATCCAATTTTGAATTTTAGAGCTGTTCTTATAAGGAATAATGAAAATCAGTTTGATTTGGTTTTATTTCTCAAAAATAATGAAATGAAGATCAAACCAAACAATAAAAATAATATAATATAATATTACTTATATACTATTTTAAACAACCGATCTGGACACGAATGCAAAAGTTTCTTTTACGCTCTTTCATTATCCACAACCCAAATAGTTTCATTGCGAATTACGCGGACGCGACTATTACATCGAAGCTAATTTCTCGCTTACTCCTCTTGTTTGAAGTAACAATTGTCATGAAAGGTAAATTTACACTTTTTCGAAACGTTTACATCTGATTTGCTATAGATAATGGATATGACACGCTGGGGTATTATTTGAATTCTAGGGAATTATTTTGTTATGCGTGTACTTAAAAAAGTTCGGATATCCCGGTCTTGCAACCAGTCAACGACCACCTAACGACGTAGATATGTAAACATCCATTTATTCACTCGTTGGATAAAGATTACGATTTATAAGATGCGAATTGCATTGTCTACCTTGATGTGAGAGTGGCTTATGAATTCTACTTTTTGAATTACAAATTGAATAATCACATTTGAGAAAAACAAAGATCTTAAGTTGATAATTTGATTGTTTATTGAAAAATATGACAGATAATACATATAATGCCTAGTATGAAATATGACTCATGATATAAAGAAACACATAAAATTCGATTACGTGTGTAAAAAACACGGTATATGAAATTGTCGTTTTTGAAGTAAGTAAAATTTAGAAATGTTTTTAAAGATGACTGTACAAAGAGACAAAATTTTACAAGAATATTTGAAAATATTTTTTCAATATCACACACTTATGAACTATTTTCCTTGAATGTGTAGACCGGATATCGAGGAGTGAATGTCGTGGTACCTCGAACATATTCATTGTCTTCCTCGTTTCGGATATCATTCGTTCCTTCAATGCACTCTTCATAAGACGGCGGAGCTGAAATAAAAAGGTCATCGTTTTATGATTCTGTTTTGGAGTAAGAATTATATTAAACTAGATGCATTAACCAAAAGAAATCGTCTCACTAAATTACTTTTACATTAAGAATTCTTTTAAAGTACTTACGCATTTCTGGGTAATTGAAAAAGGGATTAGAGCTAGAAGATGTCGCTGTTGAAGACTTTTGTGCCTCATCTTCCTTTGAATATGGAACTTCTGCATGTTTCTCATTCTTTGGAAGAGAGTGATATTGCCCCCATTGGGTAAGATAATTAAATTGTGTTCTCAGAGGTATGGAGCCTATCACGATTGGTATACTAACACATATATTTCGATGCATTCCAGATATGCGTCCTTTGATCTGTGAACAAGAAACTATTTCATACTGTTGTGGTATACATAGAGATAGGAATTCCTGAGTCCAGAAAATCTGCCAGGACCAGACATGAAAACAATACTGAAGAAGACTAGCCTATCTGGACACGGGTTTTTATTATTTCACGAACTATACTTTTTTCACGATTATATTTTTCATCAGGTGACAAAATGGAAACATACTTTTTTTTAATAAATAACATTTGATCCGAAATTAGGATCTTTGAAGTGAATAGGAACAGATAAAATTACGTTACCGTTAATTACCGAAATGTCGTAAGTCATCTTTCATTTATAGTAATTGGTCCCACATACTCACCTCAAAGGTGTAGGAAATATCGATAAATTTGCAATTATGCAGGTATGAATTAGGAACAACGGGTATTTGCAAGCCGACAGAAGATTTCATGGATTTTTGTGAAGAGAGTTCACCAATTGGTTCTTTGCAGACTGAATTTCTCTCAATTTTTTTCTTTCCATAACTTTTGGCTTTGAGCGTAATTATCTAGAAGAAATTAAAAACATTACTTATACAACTGGAAAGTAAATTGGGTTTAAAGAGTTTCAACTTCTTTGAAAGTATTTTTGTTTTTAAATTATTGTTACATAAGCTATATATTTACCTCTAAACTATTACATTCAATCAGTATTCTGGTGTAAACCTTTTGAACATTCTAAATATTGTTATAAATAAAAAAATAGCTTTATAGTGCCTATCGTAAATTTTGTACAGTGTTATTGTATTGTTTACAACGTTGCTGCGAACGTCACCAACGTTGTAAATCACAAATAAATACTTGAACTCATCTTGGATGGGATACACCTTGAACTGTGCCTGTAAATTATACTAGTCAAATATTTGACTTGATCCACAAGTAACATTGCGTTCAAATAAACACATGTTCTGTATTGGGAGTGAGTTAATATTATGATATTGCTGAGGTTTATTAACAGAGAATTAGATCCATTACAATGGAAATCTCAACCCTTGAAGTGACTCACTTTTTACATTCTCGCCTTTCTACATAAGCAGTCAAGAGAAAGTATTGTTTTCAGCGATTTTTTGAGAGAAAGGATTCTTATTGCTGGGCCCTGGTAATGAAAAAGTGGATCTATCCAGTTGTCCATCTGTCCGTCGCTCCCTCGGTCCGTCCCTCCGTCCGTCCGTCCGTCCGTCCGCCCATTCGTCCGCCTGCCCGTACCTGGTCAAAGCTGGCGCCGAAACCGTTCAGAGTATTTTCTTCAAATTGATATTATCCGATCGATCTGAACGAACTCGAGGCTCCGAGATACTGACTGAACGAAGACTTCTTAGATTTGATACTAGGTGGTCTGTGATTCTTTCTTCATTTCCATAAAAGCCTCTATTATACTTGTAACATATTCATTCCTTTGTAGTTGTGTTTTTCAACCAGTGACCTATACTCCATTTACTAATTCCTTTCTGTCTGTAAATATCTGTAAATATATTTCAATTTAAAGAGCTCAATCTATTTTTAAGAGACGACGCAAACCCATCCTCTTTTTCATGCCTTCTAACGCGATTCTTCTCGAGTTTTCTTAATCATTAATTCCCCACTCTATAAATATTTCTTTCACATTCTTAAGCATTAAAAAATCACCAGGAAAGAAATTGTACGTGCGTACAATAATGCGATTGAATAGTTCAAATATTATGTTTGTGCTTTTGATATCATAATATATTCTATTAGAAGCCGACGCAGATGGCCGAGGTGGCTAGAGCGGTGCCGTCTTAGCGCGTCCGTCTGAAGGGTCACATGTTCGAGTCCCGCCGTGGGCATGGTTGTTTGTCCCTTGTGTATCATGTACGTTTGATGTCGCGGAAGGCCTTGGGAGTCTGCTGACCGAGAATCCTGTGATACCGAAAAGTGCTGTGAAGTGTGTGATAGTGAAAAAGGTTAAAAATGGGGTTAAATATATATCTTCAAATTTATAGTTGTAGGAAGGCACTGAAAAAATTCGAACTTTTGCAATTTTCGAAAAGTCAGAGTTAACCGTGAAAATCGGACCTATGCCACCTTTCAAAATGTATTATACTCTATTCTTACAAGAAATTGGCAATCTGAAAGCGCATCGTGTTTACTGAGAAAGGTTTCCATTTCTACGTAAAACAGTCTCTAATATTTTCGAAAAAAAATCTGACAGAAGAGAAATAGGCCGATAATTTTGAATTTCATTTTTGTTGTCTTTTTTGAAGAACGGCTTAATCTTCGCTGTTTTGAAAATATCTGGAAAAGTTCCGGTGCATAAGGATACACTAAATATGTGAGTTAACAGTATGACAGGCGCCTTTAATTGTCTACTTCTCGATTTCGATCCATTGTTTACTTACCTGGACAATATAAGATTTAAGTGATACACTGTTTGTAGTTCCATTTTCGAATTCAAAATCTGCTTGACATTTCTGCCCCGGTACGTATCCCGAGAATGGTAGAGACAATTCGAGACTGATCGGCGAACCAGCGAGACCGAAAAATAATCTCTTTTCTTCTTTTTTCTGCACAGGTTCCTGGAAATGTAAGAAATGTGTGTTAAATTAATAGAAAACGAAATAAGTTATATTACGATTGATTATATGTGGCGACGAATGTAGCAAACTGCTAATAGATATATTAATAGATAGTATTTCCCAGAAGCATACCTTGATTGAAACCTGACTGCCAGTCTATTGCTTCACAGGCGATCCTAAGGTTAAGTCTTAAAATGCAATCGTAAATTAAACCAGACATCATATACATCTGACATTTTGATCTAGACATTGAAAGAAGTATAGTAACACTAGTGTGAATGGTAATATTTCATTATACCCGTCCTAACAGGAAAAGCAAACTAAGAATTTGAAAAGGGTGACATTTACTCAATCATGTTTGACGGAAACGGAGGGAGCCAATATTGCTGAAGATAATGACATGCTAGTGTAGAAAAACAAAGTAATAGCGAACATAATTAGCTATTAAACCATAACACAACACGAGATGTGGGAAGAATCGGGCAAATTATATTATTTATATATTCTAAATTCATAATTCTGCATCTGAAAGAAAAGTACGACGGTGTGCCCAATTGACTTCCCTGAATTTTAGAGATATTAAATGGGAGGATTACTTATCTCCGATTTTTCGAAAAATGTTTTTGTGACCGAAAAAGGAGGTTGAATATATTTATGGGGGTATAAGTAGGTGATTTTACTATTTCACAGGTAAAATTATTTCGCTTTCACTAAATGCAATTACAAAATGTATGTGACTAAAACTACATTAAAAATAGTCGATAATACGTGTTTCTATTAAATGTTTCAAGGGGATATCAAATATAAAATATAATTATAAAAATGATTCTTCACTTAATAAAATTCGAAAGAAACATTACGTAAACGTATTACTGGCATTTATTTGAAAAAAAAAAAAAAAAATAGATGTGTTTTCACCTTTTAAACTGTGTTTTACCGAGTAACTTCTAAAGACAATATTTCTCCAAGAAAAATATTGAAAAAATTCCTATTTGTGTTCCATGGAACAAAAGTTTTGACGATTGGAATAAATTTCTATCTGCATTATTTCACAAAACAAGCAGAAAAATCCAAGAACCAACTGGGCAGAGTTTTATTAGATGGGTAAAGGCACGCACAGAAAGTAAGTAAAGTAAGTTTTGCAATCTAGGAGAAATTCATTCTTTATTTCTTTATCAGATCTCCGAAGAGATTCGCGAGAGTTTTCTGTTTTCAACATAAATATTTGTGCATGAATTGTACCCTTTACTAAATACTATAGTACATGTTCATGGAACACACGCCTTTTACACACACAAGAAAACAAACCATGTTTAGTGCATAGAAAACAAAGAGAAACGGTATATAGTGTGAGCAATACATTCTGCAGAAAATTGTAATCTATTTGAAACTTACTAGTGGTACGCAGCAGCAAAAATGCTACGAAACGAAACCACACAAACGGTTTTCCAAAAGGTAGAACATACACTGCTCAAAAATAACAAATAAATTACTCCCTTATACCACTGCAATAAATTAAATATTTTAATAAACTTCACTAATAATGCAATAACAAACGAGTAGTATGGTATATATGCAGTGCAACAGTTATTTACATTCGGAGAATATTAAAATCTTACAACTCCATTATGAAATAGCATGACTGACGTCATGCGACAGCAAGGACCCAAGGAAGAGGATGTGTCGTGAGCAGTGACGCACAGAGAATGAAAATTCTGTCGATAAGCGCAGTACGAGAATATACGAAATAACACAATCAAATATTTGTATTTTTCAGGCAACATTTTCCTCAAGTACTGGATATTTCCTTAAACTTAAACGTATTTCAAAAATTCATTTGCTGCATATTTTTGTTTCAATATCTGCGCGCTTTGCAAATAAGTAATATCGATACTTGAACGTTGTTCGTCTATAGCAGGCAACAACAAAACCAAAAGCCTGTGCTTTACTGTGTTCAGCATTGTGCTTTACTGTGTTCAGTACTGTGCTTACTTCTTAGAATTTCGAATTAGAACTGTCAGAACCACCGCATCTGTTTAAGTACGTATGATTAGAACGCGTTGACTTGAAATGAATGTATCAGATGTTATAAATATGCATGGCACAGATAATCTGTCAGTTTTATGACTGAAACGCGATAAGCAACGAAGGGAAAGTTATAACATTTTCATATTCCATATTCTAATTTAGATCTTGCATGAATTGAGTAAATGATTAGATAGCAAAAAAAGTCACACTATAATGAAAAAAGACATGTGAAATTCAAGTTCTGACGCATTCGTACAACGCCAAGTTAGGAATGAAAGTCAACATGCAGTGATGTAGTTTAGTAGTATGTAAAACCTGTTTATTTTATAAATGGCTGTTATGGTAGAAATGTGAGAGACAAACGTTTATCATAAGTCCACTCAAAGACTCAGTTGATTATGGGCTAGTCATCCTAAAAAGTCATCATTCTAGGACTGACTCCACTTGAAAATGTTGATTTAAAAATATTATTTCAACGTTTTATTAAAAATTACTTATATTGATTTTAAATATATTTTAAAATATTGATTGATTATGTGAAGTTATTATTAGAGTAAAGGATGCTTCGTCATTAATTGAATTAAATGATGGTGGTAAATTCTGAACCTCGGCAGTCTTAGTTTAGTAGATAAGTTAGCCATTGAAACTCAAAAACCATTGTGTTGCTAAGCAAAATATTTTTCGTTAGAAGTTTTCGAACTCAAAACTACTTACCAGTATGTCAGGTTCATTGTTTAAATCCAAAGGACACAGAACGGTAAATGCAGATTTACAATGGTGGTCGAATCTTCCAGGACGTCGCATTGCTGCCTTTGCAGTATAGCGAACGTATCCATGTTTACTTTCGAACGAAGAAGGAAGATCCAACGGCAAAATTAATCTAAAAGGATAAGAGTGTGTTCCAGGAGGTAAAGAAATATCTGAACCTAAAAAGCATTTAAGGTCAGTATGTTAGTGTTAATATTATAATCAAACGTATTAATTCTCTATAATTGAAAGAAATCGTACCATACTACAGACTACACTTACTTGTCCCTCCTATAAGAGTCACTGAATTTTTTAAGTAAACGTCGTTATTACTGTAAAATGTTGTGTGTTCACCAGATTTTTCTGACCATTGAACTCTTGCTTCGCCAAAAAATTTCAAGTCGACAGCTATAAAATTATCAAACATAGATGGTTCTTTAAAACGTGGTTTTAGTTAAACCAGAAGTACGAAATCGACATAATCCTTTAACACTTTCAGAGAGATCTACTATGCAATATGAAAGGAAACTTAGTGAAGATCTGGGGAATTGAATTAAGTGACCTCGGAGTCTGTCAACAATCCCTGTGTTCAGCAGGGCAATTTAGAAAACTCGTACGTTTTAAAAAGTTATAAAATTGATATTAGAAAACGTATGTCTAAATTTTAAATAATTCTTAATAATTGCTACATCATCCTATAATCAATCCTAATTCCCATTAATTGCGTTTTGTTGTAGCTTCCTGAAAATTATATAAGGTAGAATAAGATTTTCTTCTTTCGTGTAAAATTTGTGTTGTTGGGTCTACATGTTTTTTTTTTTAAGAAAAATGATGCATTGTACGAAACTCCATTTAACACATAGTAAATAACAACCTTTTCCTACAGAATGTGCCAAAAAATGTTAGTTTGATGATTAAAAGTAGTTAATGGAACATGCAACAAAATACGAGGCGCATCGAGAAAGTAAGTTTCCTTTTCATCAAAGTAAATACAATACAATTTCATGAAAAGCTAGTAAAGCTACCAGGTCACTTTCTTTCTCGCATTATTTCTAAATCTGCAATTTTTGAAAATTCAGAGGTCAACGAAAATGAGATCTGCGTCATTATTTTAACCATCCTTCATTTATCCGTGAAAAAAAATTGCAGCGGTTTTTGAGAAAATATTATTTTTATATATTGCGTTAATTTCAAGCACAAATGACGCAAAAACTACTCACTTTTTTCAAACAATTGTACACGACCTGTTTTAGTTAGCCGATTTTTAGAAGAGATTTTGTTTAAGATGAAAAAATCTTCAATTTTGTAGTTTTAAAATGTTAAAATGTTGCAATTTTCGAAAATTGCAACATTCTGTCTTTGAAGAACAGATTTCATTAAAGAAAAATCTTCAATATTGTAGTTGTAGGAAGATGTCGGGGAATTATCGATTTTGGAGAAAATCGACTGAACAATTTAGGCATTAACTTTGATAGGCGTGTGGACTGACGGATGGACGAACAAACGTTTTTCCGACAATCGATTTTTCGGCATTAAGGGCTCACAAAACATGAATTCTGACGATACATCGTGTTAGAGGATGTAATTTACATAGGAACAAGATTTTCCACTTTTTCGTTACTAGGACCCGGCAAAAAGAGTTTTTCTGTCGAACATTCGCCGTTTTGAGGCTCACGATTACAATACAAATCTTTTTACGAAGTAGGTGCGAGAAAGTAAAGATTACTGTGGCAGAAACAGCACAATGTTGAACTATTTTCTTACATAATCACCACCAGAATTGAGACATTTGTGATACCTTGGGACAAAATTTCTGTGTTTGTGTAATAGAGGTCTGCCGCCTGGGATAGGTACCACGTGACACGCTCCTGAGCTACCGTGCAGAATTTTCGAAATGCTATTAAGAACAAGCGGCCCGGGATGCTCTGTGCAGATGACGTCTTCCTACACTATTATTCCCCTCGGCCATAGCTCAGCTCACAACAGATCTTCTGCAGCAGTTACGGGAAGTGTTTGACCATCCACCGTATAGACAGGATCTTCCCCCCCCCCTATCCTTCCCCGTTACACTACAAAATAGCTTCAAGAATTTTGTCGCGAAACGTTTTACAAGATATTGCATTGATTTCACAATAATTAACAAATGAATTTGAATCAATATGAATGTGAATCAGTATGTATGAGAAAATGAATGGAAATGAACATCAATGTGAATCAAATATAAATGAATATAAATCTAATAAATAACTCGACGGACTTAACTCTTAATTTAAAGACACTCTTCAATTTTCATCACCTTTAATTTACCTAACCCTTAACTACACTATATTCAAAGAACGTGATATTAACACATTATTATTTTCACAAGATTATTCAAGTATCTTACCTCTTATCTTTTTCTCTTTCAGCAACTCAATAACAACTCTTCCTGTGACATGTTGACCGGCGAAAAACGTTGCATGACAATTGTCGAAGCATATTCCAAACTGGGTAACACTCATCACAATGCTATACACCTTGACACAGCTCAAAGGTTTGTTACATATTCCTTCACGAGGTTCGGCTGACACCACTCGTGGCGACGAACTGAGCTTATCTTCTTTATCGTAGCAGCGCTCCGCGTGGACGGCAATGGAGTGGGGCGGGAGGAAGTGGTCGCGGATCGTCTATGATTATATGGAATGTTACGAACGAGGAAGAACATAACCGAGGCTAAACACGTTTAGACATTCGGAGAGGGGGAAGTGTTTAAAAAACAAATGGTAACAAGGCAAACAGGTTTTACGCCTACTCACATCTCCAGCTAGTTGACCTGGGGAATGTAACAGAATACACGACGTATTCGTTGTCGCTTTCCAAAGAATTCAGCTAAACAGCCGTAATCATCACAGATTTTGACACCAATCAACCAACCACCAACCAACAGTGGTGGCTCATGCAGGATTCTTAAGAAAAGTCGTGCAAGTACTATTACATTAAATGAAACCTTCGACAAATTATAATACATGCAGATGTAAACAAAAAGAGAAAGTATATATATATATATATATATATATATATATATATATAGAGAGAGAGAGAGAGAGAGGGGGGAGAGCGGGGTCGGGGAGAGAGAGACGTATCGGTTCTATTTGCCCTATCACCCGGGTTTCCTGATGCCTACAGTGCTGCCACGAGTGTGAGATGATATTACAACGTGACTCATCCTGGCCCATGATTCATCGGCGTGTGGGCGCCCAGCAAGAACCGAGTGTTCATTTAATTTGAATAGCTGACAATAGATAGAATTCTACGAGAGGCTCTCCCACTCTCAATTCATATAGCTGTAATAAAAATGTTTTCTCCTCTTGCCGCCACAGCGCTGTGCTCTATGACCCAGTGGCGGCTCGTGTTTAGGTTGCACGGTTGTACAACTCCTAGATAATCGGAAAAATATTTTATACATTAGGAATACATATTTTCGCACTACAATACACATTAAACTTTTAAAAGGGCAGAAGGAAGAGAAAGTGAAAGAAAAAGATACAGAAAGGAAGTATTTTAGAGATGGTGAACTTCTAGTATTTAGGGTTTTGGCTTAAGAAGGGAGGAGGCTACGAAAAGCACACAGTAGAAATAGGTAAACAAGGGATGGTGGCTATGAAAAAAGTGTGGGATGTGATTAGAAAAGGTGCATGCAGGTTTTTTTAGGCAAAGGGGATGAGGATGCATGTTGGACATTGTTGGTTCTACTTTGAGGTGGGAGACAGAAAGTGTACTCCGGATAAGATGGTAAAAAGTTTCCTGAAACTAAATGACACGAGTTGTTACATCATAATTCTAACATGAAAATGATTTTTTTGAATGGTTTCTTAGCCCCCTTCCCACCACCCACACCAATCTTCAGCCAAAATCGTGCTTTTTAATTTTTTTTTTTGGTGTTCAGTATTTTATCTGACTGAAAAATATGATAAATAAGAAAACAGTTTATAACAGCAGAAATTTTTTTGATATTTTCTCAGGCACAAATTCAAACACAAAAAAATATTTTTAAAAAAATAACAAAAAATAATTTGTATTGTGTCTAAGAATTATGGAACAGGCTCGAAAAAATCTTAAACGTTCCTCTTAAATCACAAATTGTTGTGAATTTTTTCAGAGTTTTCCGATTGCATGGCTGCAATTAAAAAGAAAACATTTCCCGCCTTTAAATCACCTTGACTTTAAATATACTTTGAAAATGATTGCAACAGTTCTGTGCATTTATTTTAGTATTTATTATACATTTGTATACACTGCTGTAGCAGCCAGTATTATTTTGGTTTTGGAACTTAGTTACAAATTATCATTTTTTAAATCTTTCTAATCCTTGGCATAAGTATATCGTACGCTAAGGAAAGGCGATAGTTTTTGGCAGTTTATAAGAAACCATCGACATAAAACCTGAAACGTGTGATACAGGTGGATAGAGAATCACACCCCATTCTCCATCGAAAATATTTCAGGAGAAAAATAAAAGTTTGCAGATTATGAAATACAACAAAAACTGATTATTGCAACACACGTTATAATTGCGAATAACTCGGAAGCGCCTAGACCTGCTAGGTCTTTTACAGCAGGTTTGCATGTATCCTAGGGTGTTGCGTCTGAATTACATCCGTTGTCCGGAGGACCAATGTTCGGTTTGAATTGCTGATTTGCTTCTCTAGCAGCTCATCAAAATAGATGTATGAAAATTCAGACCAACTAATTTGAATGAAATGATCATGCAGGAAGGAATAAAAGGAGTGGCTGTAATTAAAGTAAGTTATGCACTCTGAAGATGTTTAATGAACAAAATTTAACGAGTTGAATTTATTGTTACATACAATGATGAAATATGCATAATTTGTTTTCACTGATAATTACTTGACTCATTGATATATACTAGGATTTGAAATTATGAACATAAGTTGCTTACCTAATAAAGCTTAAAGTTAAAATGCAATACTGTGACATGCATTTTCCACTCTCTTTGTTAACCACGTGTCTTGCGGATGCTAGGAACGTTGAAAGTTTAGTTGGAAAGTTTTACAGTATCCATTCGTGACTCGAGATTCCAAACGTGACTATCAGATTTTGTAGAGACAATCTATTTTGTGGTGCGTAACTTTGCATAACTTCACCAACTGAAGGGGTTTGAAGAATGAAGTTCGCTCGGCACAACGATCACACTCTGATTTGAGTTTAAATTGGTTTTGATCCAATTTTGAATTTTAGAGCTGTTCTTATAATGAATAATTAAAATCAGTTTGATTTTGTTTCATTTCTCAGAAATAATGAAATGAAAATCAAATCAAACAATAAAAAATAATATAATCTAATATAATATTACATACATTTACATCTTATACTATTACAATTAGTATTTATTGTTAATTTTGTTATAGTTTATTCAGTGCAATAAATATTGAAATTTGGAAATATAATAAATATATTTAATAAACATCATTACACAAATAATGGCTGTTGATATCAAAATATTTAATGTGTAGGCTAAACATCCTGAAGAAATTGATGTTCTACTTTGGTTGCTCTGATGTCTCAATCATTTCATCTTCTCTCTTGAATCGAAATATGGTATCCAACACAAATATTACAGATGAACAAAAGGCTGCAATAAACGCAGGAAATGTAGAGGCATCTTTTACTTTTAACCATATCATTAGGATAAGAACACCCACTACAAACATCGCCAGGCAACCCACAATGCAATAAATGGTTTCCTGTAAAAAAGGGAAACAGAAAATAATTTATAATCGGAAAAGTTATATATAATAATTGCATACTTCATGATGGTTCACACAACATATTTTAGTGTATGGAGTTTCTCGTAGTATATGGGAGGGACATTTAAGGAAGAGTGTACCCTGTGGAATTTTAGTAAAAGCTACAATCTTTTTAATTTTTTTAAAATTATGGAAACTAATAAGACATATGCAGTAAAATACAAAAAAAAAAGGAATTATGTTTGATGTGTATGAATTATGCTTGAAAGGAAGAGGAAGGAAAGATCGCGTGCGCGGTCCCTCCCTAATACTAGTAGAACCGAAATAATACTTTAAGAATATTATAGAGTCAAACCTCGTCATGAAGGGAAATTTTCTTTTAAACTTTGGAATCGTTTTCAAGAAAATGGAGTTTAAGCATTAAAAAGCGTTAAAAAATATAAAATTTGAAGCTGCTTTTCACAGAAATCTTTTGAGTTTTCGAAAAACTTCATTGAAAGTTATTTGAAGTACTTCAACTCACAAATGCAAAAATGCGTACAAATTGCTGAAACTGGGCATCTTGAGATATATTTCCAAAAAATTACATTTGTAAAGTTCTTGAAAAAACAAAACAACACAGAAAATGGATTTTATGTCATCATAAGCAGGACAATTAGCACTACTCATACCAAAATTTTGAAAAAAACGTTGGAGCCGTTTTTGAGAACATCTTGTTTTTGTAATTTTTTAATATTGCACGCAATACTAAGCGTAAAATACTAAAATTTTCAAAAAAATGTACGCGACCTAAATGAAACAACTAATTATTGAGAAAAAAGTTGTTTGAAGGAAGAATCTCTATCTTCAATTTTGTAGTTGTAGGAAGACGCCGAAAAAGGCGTACTTTTGTAAATTGCGAAAATTCAGAGTTAACAATAAAAATCGGACCTTTGTAACCTTTATAAGTGCATTTCACTCTTTTCGTATATGCAATTAATGGAAACATCTTGGAGCCATTTTTGAGAAAATTTTGAAAGTGTCCTAGGGGCTACATGTAAAGTACTCCCAAATATTAATGAATGTTTTTGAAAATCGCAGAGCTTCGAGTGAGATCGAGGGGGTTTATTCAGTTTGGGCCAGAGACCAGATCGACAGGAGTTTATTCAGTTTGTAAAACATTATACATGTAGTTTAGGCGCTAGTGTTGTTCACAAACGAGAGACAGACAGACGGACGGGCAGACGGAAGACGGGCGGACTGACGTTAAAAAAGCACTTATACGGTATCAGGAGACCATAAAACGTATATTTCCATTAAAATCTCGAAATCGATTTTCCGCAGCATAACTTTTCCGTAACTACGTATATTACTCCGTATACGTATACGAGAAAATAAAACAAAGTTAGCCCAATATCTTTAAAATAAAAAAATACTATTAACTACAACTGATGAGGCTCTGTGTCTGTCCTTGAATGTTCTGCGAACTTTTCATCTCAATGATTTGAACAGTTTGGAGAATATTCGAGGTGAATGTTTTTATTGACTAACTCGGTACATTTACAATTTTTTGTGGATTATAGCAATTGACATCTTGCTATAATCTGCTTGTAACGTATGTTGGGGTCTTCAGCAATAGACATACTGCCATCCACCTTAACTTAGAAATGAAATCCATTACATACAATTATAATCATTGAAATTATTTTGAAACACAAATATAAGACGATTGCTGGACGTTATGTTGATATGCTTTCACTGATCATTGTTTTTGAAAATGCTCATTAATATTTGAAATTTAAAGAATTGATGACGTGTGAGTGTGAGATAACAATATCTCACACTCACACGTTTGCTCACACTAAACGACGAAATGTTGAATGCTTTCGATTGATGGCAAATCGTATAATAAAACGACCAAAACAACTACAAGCAAGACCGCTACACGCATGTTACGAGTCGTACTACATAAAGTGTAGTTGGTCTAGAAAACATAATATTGAAAAAATGGCGGCAGATAAGCGTTCATTCGATTAGTCTTAGATATTATTAAACTTTAGTTTCTTAATATGAAACGGATTAATAAGAGCAAGTGATAATACATCTTGGATCCACTATCTTTAATTTGAAGAAATAACACGAAATTTGGTTGAGTAGAAAGTAGGGGTCCCATACGTTGCAAAGAAAAAACCGGGATACTTGTTCGATGCGCTCTATGGTGTAGCCTATACTCTAGATATACTCTAAGAAATTCACCAGATAACCCACTTATTAAGAATAACAATTAAGAAAAGAATTTACAGAACAAAAAATATTTTAATTATCTTCTTGTTGAGTTTGTAACACATTGCCTTAAACTCTTCAACTGTAACTCCAAGTGTGATGAGTGAAGCAACCACCATTCAAATCAGTTCACTTACATATTGGTGAATCAAATTCGCTTGTCTAGTCACAACTCCTTCAGGCTGGAAGAAACCCCATGATAATCCCTCCCACGTTCACCATGTTTCCGGCCTGTACCCACGTAAGTACTGTGCATATTCCCCATCCCTTACATGTTTCCTCACATATTCATCACAGGTTTCCAAAGGGATTCACATATTCATTCCATGTTTCCACAGGTCCTCCCAAATATACATACATTCTTATAGATGCTCCCTAGTTGGCCCCCAATATGTTTCCCCAAATATATTTTCTCAAATGTTCTCCTAAATGTTTTCTCAAGAGTTCTCCCAAACCTTCTCTCAAATGTTCCCTCAAATCTTCCTCACATGTCCACAGCATGTTTCCATAGTTGTTAGTATGAAATTTAAAAGAGCTTAATTTATGTAGTGGTTCTATAACGAAATACCTTTGTAAACGTTACTGCAGCGTAGAGTACTGTGACTCCCTGCCAGATGAAACGGGAAGTTCCGAATAGTTAGAGTACTCAAACGAACGAAACCCGTAAAATGTAATAAAGGACCGCAAGTATTTTTTCGCAAAAAATGCATTTTCCAAAAAACAGTTCTTTTTAAATCATTCTTTTAAAAATGAAAAAACCTTCACACTGGAACACATTTCTGACAACCAGCGTTTGGGAGTGAGGGAATCGTAAAAAAAAAAGAAAATAGAAAGTCCAAAGAGTGCTCATTTTGTAGATTACGGTATATATATATATATATATATATATATATATATATATATATATATATATATATATATACAACTTTAAGGTTTCAGGATGCCGGAGAAGGAGGTTATTGAACCAGAAGCTGAAGTACATTTACTTGTTATAGGCATCTATAATAGGTATAAATTTTAATATTTATAATATTTATTATTATTATAAGTATTAATAGTATATACATTAAAATAATAATTATTTTTAATATTTAATTTTATAAGCATAAATCATTAATAATGCATTAAACGTCATAGTTAAAACGAATATAATGTTACTTTTTGAAGGTCAGTCTATAAGTGTACAGACTATGTAGAAAACATTTACTTGGCACTGAAACTTGTATGTCGATTTTAATTGTTTAGTGTCATCTGGCAATTAATTGTAAAGTAACGTACATGAATACATGAATACATGAATTCCTACATGTGGATGTCTCGTATGTGCTGTTGATACTGACACCAGGTGAATAAGATTCCTACGACGTATGTTGTAATTGTTTGAAATTATGTTCCCTCCCTAAAGCATCACTTCCTTGCGAGCCGTGCCGGGAAAACCGTCCTCCCCCATGCTTAAGCCGGATGCGGGGTTGGGGCGGTTGGTATGCGCTGTGCACGCTGACGCGCGCCGAGCTGAAGACGCGCTGAATAGGCCAGGGGGATGGGGCAGGAAACTCTCCAAATATAACTATAGAGAAAGGTAAGTGCGAGTCGTGGATTATGTCGCAAGACTCCTAGAGGAGGCTGGCCTGACGCCCGCCGGCATGGGAGCGCCGAGGGGAGGGGGCGAGCCTCCGGGTACTTAAGGCTGCATCAACTGCGCCCACGCGGGATATGTAGAGGGTCGAAAGGCCGAGTGATATCTCCGGTGCTATCCTAGCACGCGGTCTTCGAGGCGAAGATCGGTTTGGCGTCAGGACATGTTGTAACGATAGTTAAGGGACTCTGTGTCCGACAGCTTCGCACCACGCGTTGCTAGCCTGCTTTAAAGCAGTGGTACTGGGCTGGGCCTAGGGACGGTCGCGGGGGTTTCGCGGCTAATGGATTGGAAAGGTGGCCGGAGATTTTATTTTATAAATTTTTGTGTAAATATAGTTATATATTTCTTTTAGAAACAGTCGACTGTGTTATTTATTTCCAGTACGTCACAATGTGCTAATATTTGAAAACACTCTAGTAAACTCTTTGGATCTACATGACGGTTTCTTCATACTCACAAGACCCCTGAAAATGGGACTGCCTTCCAGATGTCCGATAATTTGGGCAAATGCCAGAATTGTGAATGCGAGTGAAAATCCCCCTATTACGAACTCTTCAACTGTGGTTCCATTTTTCACATTCAGGAAAAACATTACTGCTACAAATAAGCAAGTTGCCTGTAAAACGAACAATCATATTATAAAAATCAGCCCCTCTCTGGAAAAAGAAATTCTAAAAAGTTGATGTATCAGAAATGCTGAAAAATAACCATGTTGTTAATCTCCAAAATTTATTAAAATAATAGTATTCTATTTGTGAAAATGATACTTAAAATCTGTTATAAACGTCTGTTATATACCAACTTTTCAAAATCGGAATCATGTTTATCGTCGGAATCAGAATTCGGAATCATGTTTATGTTCATATCAGCAGTTCTAGGATTTCGTTTCAATACGACATAGAAGCATGTCAATTTCATCTGATAGAGCATGGCTTAAAGGGATATTAATTTTTTCATAACACATTCCATTTCACGTGTGAAAATCATTTTCTGAACAGATTATTTTTTTCTGTGAGTTTGTGTTAACTCTAGAATTTCTTCTACATGTAGCTGCAGGTCTTTTAAACTCATTTTTGTTAACCTTTTCATCACAAAAACCTCAACCGGTAATGTGTGGTGTATGTACGTATTCTAACAGAGCGTGTACAAACGCATTACTGTAGTTATAATTCATTCACTCATTCACTTACTGATTTCGAGAGAGCTTACCAACTCAACGATTTTCAGATAAAAGCTTAGTATAGTCAGCATAATGAATGAAGAATAGTGTTGCAGATCTGACGATAGCTACTGAATTGTCAATAACACTGATATTCAAGCGAAACATTCCACTCGCACGGTTTGGTACGAGAGAGAAAAAGGTATAACGTATTCATAGTTACGGCGACAATGTTTCTCCTTTTCAAAAATATTTTATAGACATTATTCTGTACGTGCTAGACAACAGTGAAGCTAGACAAAGACTAAAGGGATTTCATTCTCTGAATTTGAGTTCAGGGCTCCGCGCTTCGCGCCCATACAGGACGAGTAATTTTCCTGCCCACACAATAGAAACGTCTGCGTCTCCAAATTTACATGCCTCGAAATTTACCGTGCCAAAACAATCCCATTGGTGCGTCAGTGCTTGGATGCCTGATGGCGCTAGCTGCTTGCTCGTGAGTGTTCATTCTCATAAGTAAAAGAGGTGTATAACCTCAAAATTACTTATATTGAATAAATTTTATGTATCATTATCATGAATTAATTATCATAACATTTGTATTTTGGATGTAACCTGCCTATGTTGTTCTGGATTTATGACTTAGTTTCCTGGCCTTCCATAGAATATATTCTGGATTGGTCCCATGCCTTGCTTCTGAGTAGTAAATAAGTATATATATATATATATATATATATATATATATATATATATATATATATATATATACACACATTTCAAATTGTATACACACACTTATATATACACATTTTAAATTGTTATTGACGAAAATAAATAAATTCCTCGAAATACGTTTTTTACCGGCTTAGGTGGTTTAAGTCATCTATTGATGTCACTGTAATGCCTCTGTCCGGGAAGTCCTTGGGTTCGAGTACCGACGGTGGCAGGATTTTCGGCACTAGCTTCATAGCTAGAACGAGTTCAGCCGCAGTCTGGAGGAGAAGTCTAGAAGCCGGCTGTTCTGATCGGTAGTTTACCCTGGTTTCTTCGATCAACAGAAGACGAATAACGGAGCAGTATCCCAAGAAACTGGCCACGGACCGCGCGCGATCTTTCCATCCTCTTCCTTGTCTTATTCTCACCCTTTACACACACAACTTACATGCGCTACACTACCACATATGTCGAAAGCTTAGAGTTTGTCCCGGCTGGGTCGGTGCCACGATGATGAGAGATACCCGGCTGGGGAAAACTTTCGACCCAACGTGTAGGTTGACATTAAATCTCGCTATCCAGCGAGCGAAGATCACCACCCCTTCCGCGATAAAACATACGCTTCACTTATTCCATACAACACACGCACATACGCTTCAACTAATGTCCTTGCAGTTTACGCGCCCGAAATCACGAATCAATCAATCAAGAACAACGTGTATTTTGAGTTGTTGCATCCATTTACAATACTTTTTCTCCTCATTCATATGAAAGAATACATTTATCCATGTGAGATAAATATTTTTATGTTTGAATGTGATTATTAACGTGCATCATAAACACACCGTTTCCTACGTTGAAGTATTCTTTTATTTCCACCAAGATTAAAGTAAAGGATCAGAGCGTCCATGCGTCGTCAACTATTTTCTTTAGAAAAGAGCGAACTTTGAGCCATTATTTTTTTTCCGCTTGTACTTCTCCCCTTAATAATCAATAATAACTCCTAAATGCGTATTCTTCATCCGACAAGAAAATGAAGTAAGAATGAAAACTAACCGGAATGTTTCCCTCCGCTGATGCATGTGATCTGGGACCAATCTTACCAGCTGTCACCTCAGGATGTATACTTTGATTTTTCTATAGTGACCGAAGATATTAGGCCATTGTTACACCTCCTGGCTTGTGAAATGAATATATTTAACAGCGGAAAGCACATTTCTGAGGCCACGAGCCCCGTTAAAAAGAACGTTCGCGGATAAATTAAAAAAAGGTTCATTTTATGTCAGAAGGTGTAACAATGTCCTAATGTCATCGGTTACTATAGAAAAATCGAAGATTATGCGATCTCAAATTCATCCACACACATCTCAATACTCCTCGAACTATCGGAATTTGTTGGATGCAAAAGAAAAACTGTCGTTTGCTTGACAATCAGAGATCGTCATTGCAGCACGGATATTAATTTTTCTATTAATTGCTCTATTTTCTATTAATTGCAAGTTTCGTATTCTTCTTGCGCAGTGAATTGAAAACAATTGTTTCACTACATTCTGACTGCTCTTCCCGTTTATGTACAATTTCACCCGTTGGAGATGTATGTTCAGTCGAGGCACCGGTGGCGGCTCGGGCCAAGGTTGCACAGTTTGCACAACCCCCAGATAATCAAAAAATATTTTATAATAAGCTAGGTGTATACATTTTCGTTTTAATGACATTCTAAGTTCAAGATATTGCAGCAATATCGATGTATGTGTAATCATTTTGAAACCAAAGAGCGCCCAACTGGCGCTCTCTCCGGCGTCTGGTGCCCTCCCACGCTCTTGGCTCTTGCATCTAGCCTCTATTACTGCGTTCACTGCTTTCCTATTTGTTCCTACGCCTCAACATTAGCCCTTCGGAGCGGTAACCAATGGGTGGGCAGTTTGGTCACCGAGCGCCGCGTGGTATCCCGAGGGGAATCCAAATTTTCTGTCTTCGTCTGACACTAGCTGTAACTTCAATTTATGAATTTCGCGTGCTATTGAAAGTACACAAGTTAAGTCAATTATTGATGGCATTGAGTGGCGTTTGAATAATTCATTTTCTTTTGATGTTAGGTTTTTGATTCAAAATGTACATTTGATTATGAGTCCGTTGAGTAAAATGGGCCGTTCTGGAAGGAAGCCCCTTTCTGTTTCTCTCGGAGGGTGCGTATTTTCGACTGCAGTCACAGCTCAGCAAATACCATATTGTTTGCAGACGACCAAGTTATTTTTAGTAGCTCAGAAGATGAATTACAAATTGCAGCACAAAAACTAAACGAACAGGCAACCAAATATAATATGCAAATCTCCAATAGGAAAACAAAATCAATGGGCTTTGAAGGAACAAACCACATGAGATGTAAAATTGTGATTAATAATGAACCCATAGAACAGACAAAAAATTCTACCCATTTAGGCTTCAATATGTCTTACTGCCAGAAAAATGACATACGTCGGAAATTAAATTCTATAACATGTGTGGGACAATAAGAAAAACATTAAAAAACAAGACTTTAAAAAACACGCAACTCAAATTCTACAAAGCAATGGCAGTTCCCATGCTAACTTATGCATGCGAAAACTAGACAATAAATAGAACAGGCAGAAGAAAAATAGAAAGCGCCGAAATGAAATTCTTACGTTCAGTAGCAGGGTACAATATCTCAGATAGACAATATAATAATGACATCAGAACCGAACTGAATATATTCAATCTGATGGACAGAATTCAATCATTTAGGAGCAACTGACATGATCATATCCAACGCATGCCTCCAAACAGACTTCCCATAATAATATACAATCATTTAGGAGCAACTGGCATGATCATATCCAACGCATGCCTCCAAACAGACTTCCCATAATAATGTACACGTATAATCCTAAAGGAAGAAGAAATGTTGGCCGCCCCTTAACAAGATGGAGAGACTCATTCTCTTGATGTGGAAACAGGCCTTAAGGCCTAAATCCATGAAGCAGAAGAAGAAGAAGAAGAAGAAGAAGAAGAAGAAGAAGAAGAAGAAGAAGAAGAAGAAGTTACAGCTCAGCTTTGTGCGAGCGATGTTGTGTGTGTGGAATATCTTTATTACAAGAAATACCAGGGTAGTAAAAGTCTTCGCAATAAAATAATGTGGGATTGTGCGTACCGTGCGCCTGCCGAGGTTGGCGGCGCTGGGCGGCAGGTGCGGCGCGCAGGGAACGAAGGCTGGCTCGGCGAAGGGCTGAGGGCTTGATGGTGGGCAGCGAAGGAGTGTTGGAAGGTCGGGCGGCGGCGGCGAAGGGAAGTGCCTTGCAATAGACTAACGAAAGGGGGGGTTGTGGGATTGGGGGAAAAAGGGTATGCTTTGTGTAGCAAGTTCAAGAAATTTTAATGTTGAAAGACTATGTTTTCATTTGAAGAGCTTCCCCTCCAAATACAGATCACCATATTTTAAATTTCTTTTTTGTTTTGTATGAATTCTATTACTGTCAGTTGGCTCAGTGCAGTTAAAATTATGTAAGTAATGTTTCAATATAGACTTTTATTTAACTTAGTTTTAATTAATTTACATCAATTGCTTACATTTTTATTATATATCAGTTTTCTGAATTTTGGAAATTACATTTCCGACATTCGATAGGAGTGCAACGTCCACTTTGTTGGGGCACTAGCCGCCACGCCACGGCAAGGCAACATATACTATACAAAATATACTACCGACACCCCACGTATACAGTCACACATAGAATTTTAAACATCCGATCTTGATTCTAATGCAAAAGTTTATTTTCTGCTCATTCGTTCTGAACAACCCAAAGAGTTTAATTGTGTGATAAGTATACGTGTTGCGCGGTCCGCTTTTACGTCCAAGCTAATTCCTCGCTTGTTATGTAAGTTCACTTATCCATCTCGTTTGAAGTAACAATTATCATGTAAAGTAAATTTACACTTTTTTGAAACGTTTACATATAATTTTCTATGGATGATGAATATTACAGGCAGGGAATTGAATTCTTACATGGATATTACTTGAATTCTAGGGAATTATTTTATTACGCGTATTCTTAACACGTTCGGGTATCGCGAACTTGCAACGAACGAACGACCGCCTAACCACGTGGCAAAATTCACATCTATATTATTATCTCATTGGATAAAGATTACATTTTATAAGATATGGATTAGAATACCTACCTTGACACTCACCTTGATATGGGAGTGGTTTACGAATGCTACCTTTTGAATTAGAAATTGAATACCCATTACATTTGAGTAAAACGAAGCTCTTATGTTGGTAATTTAATTGTTTATTGAAAAATATGACTTAATACATAAAAAGAGTAGTATAAAATTGATTTTATATCTCATGATATAAGAAACACACCATTCGAATATGTATTGCGTATGTAACAAACACGGTAACAAACGCGGTAACAAACGCGGTATAACAAACTCAGTTTTGAAGTACATAAAAATCAGAGATGTTTTTAAAGGTGACTGTACAAAGAGACAAAATTTTACAAGAATATTTGAAAATATTTTTTGAATATCACACACTTATGCACTACTTTCCTTGAATGTATAGACCGGATATCGAGGAGTGAATGTCGTGGTACCTCGAACATATTCATTGTCTTCCTCATTTCGGATATCGTTCGTTCCTTCAATGCACTCTTCATAAGACGGTGGAGCTGAAATAAAAAAGTCATCGTTTTATGATTCTGTTTTGGAGTAGCAATAATATCAAACTAGATACATTAACCAAAAGAAATTGCCTCACTAAATTACTTTTACATTAAGAATTCTTTTAAAGTACTTACCCATTTCTGGGTAATTGAAAAAGGGATTAGAGCTAGAAGATGTCGCTGTTGAAGACTTTTGTGCCTCATCTTCCTTTGAATATGGAACTCCTGCATGTTTCTCATTCTTTGGAAGAGAGTGATGTTGCCCCCATTGGGTAAGATAATTAAATTGTGTTCTTAGAGGTATGGAGCCTATCACGATTGGTATACTAACACATATATTTCGATGCATTCCAGATATGCGACCTTTGATCTGTGAACAAGAAACTATTTCATACTGTTGTGACGTTCATAGAGATATGCATTTTTTTAATGAATTGAATTCCAGAGTCCAGAAAGCACGCCGGGACCAAACATAACTATACTGAAAGCACTTTCTTAAAGGAGAACTAGCCTATCTGTATACGAGCTTTATTTCACGAATTATACTTTTTTCATGATTATGCTTTTCATGAGGTGATAGAATCGGAACATTAGTTTTATTCATTGAATAAAGAACATTTCGTTTGCTTCAGGAATAGGATTTTTGAAGTGAATAGGAAAAGATACAATGTACGGAAATGTCGCAACTCTTCTTACTTTGTTGTAATTGGTCCGACTTACTCACCTCAAAGATGTAAGAAATATCGATGAATTTGCAATTGCGCAGGTACGAATTCGGAACAACGGGTATTTGCAATCCGACAAAAGATTTCATGGATTTTTGTGAAGAAAACTCGCCAATTGGTTCTTTGCAGATTGAATTTCTCTCAATTTTTTTCCCATAACCTTTGGCTTTGAGTTCAATTATCTGGAAGAAGTTAAAAACATAAATTACGGAACTTACTAAAATGTAAATTAAGTATAAATTGTTTCAAATGCTTTGAAATTATTTTTGTTTTCAAAGTATTGTTACATAAGCTGTATTTACCTCTAGAATATTACATATAATCAGTATTCTTGTATGATCCTTTTGCACATAAAAAATATTGTTAAAACAAAGAAAATAGCGTTATATTACCAAACATAAACACGACACATTGTACAGTATTATTATATCGTGAACGTCACCAATTTGCGGGAACATCACCTGCAGATTTTTTTTATTTCGGGAGCTTTTTCCCAGCTTCAGGAGATGCGGATTTTTGACTGCGCCGGGTACCCACTATGTCCGTTATGGGGACGCATTAACCTTAACACTGACATACTTGCGGGCTCCTCGGCCTGTGTCAGCAGGCTCACTCACAAGCTGGGCGAATTACAAGGCCTTCCGCGACAACACGCGTTTAAATGAAAGATAAGGGACAGACAACTGTGCCCGCAGTGGGGCTGGAACCCCCAAGTCTCCCGACCTGATTCGCCTTTCGACCACCCAGGTCGGTAACGGTCAGTTCGTTGTAAATCATAAATAAATATTTGAACTCAGCTTGAACAGGATACACACTGAACTGTGCCTGCAAATATCACTAGCCCGATATTGGACTTGATCCACAATAATCATTGCGTGCAAATAGCTCGTGCTCGATATTGAGAGTGAGTTAATATTATGATATTGCTGAGGTTTATTAACAGAGAATTAGAATACCATTGCAATTAAAATCTCAACCCTTTCAGTGACTCACTTTTTACATTCTCCCCTTTCTACATAAAAAGTCAAGAGAAAGAATTGTTTTCGGCGATTTTTTAATAGAAAGAACTCTTATTGCTGGGCCCTGGTTACGAAAAAGTGGATAAATCTTGTTCTTATATTTAGCAAATTACTTCCTTTAACATGTTGTGTATACAGAATCCACGTATTATTGGTCTTTAATTTCAAAAAATCGGTTTATGGCAAAATATCTGTCAGTCCGTCCGTTCGTCCACCTGCCGTCAAAGTTGCTACCGAAACCGTTCTCCAGATTTTCTCCAAAATTGACATTATCCGATTGATCTGAACAAACACGAGGCTCTGAGATACCGAAATGGATATTTGATTTTTGGGGGTTTTATGAATAAAGTCTCAACATTTTCAAAATCTCAAAAGTGATTCAATTTTTTTAAATAAATTCCTCGGATAGCGTAGAGAATCTTGAAAATATGTCCCAGGTATCGTTTTCGTTGAAATCTTTGAATATAACGTAACCTCGTTTATTGCAAAGGAAAGTAAAAAGATCGGCGAACTTTCTATATTATAGAAATCAGCAAAAAATAACATTCCAAAAGTAGAGATTTTGTCAAAAATCAAATCTGTTCTAAAATATCAGACCTTTGAAGAAAAGTCATGTCCTTTTTGAACAAACTAGTAGTTTTCGCCTAATTTGTGCTTGCGTTAATACAGTTTATTTTAAAATGTCAAAAAAGGTTATAAATTGTTTCTTTAATTTTATTCACGGATAGAGCAAATGATGCTTAAAAAATTAGCTGAGTATCCCTTTTAGTTGAACTCTGAACTTAGGTTGGTGTGCATCCCACCCACGAAACGCTTTTTTGCGTTTAAATCATTTTGGGGGTTGGTTTTCTAAAAACATATGTCCATCAAAATCTCGATATCGATGTTTTGCGGCAATGCACAGCATTCTCTACATTAAGGAAGTGGTCTCTGCTCTAGGAAGTTCTGCACCGCTCAACACAAGATTCGTTTACCTTCAATAGGTTTTCGAGAATTACATTCCGTGTTTAACGGCATACGAATGCGTAAAGTGATTTTATTTCGAATTACTCCTATTAAATAACTGAACAGTATGATAGATACCGTTAAACAATTTTTGCTGTATAAATCACGAACTACTTTTTCTCTCTGTTATTGGAACCTCGAAAGATTCGAGAAGTTGAATTTTTCATTTCTTCATTTTAGAGATACTTATACTCGACTGTTTAATGAAGTATTCTGTTTCTATGAAATTTACCATGTCAATTTAATTTCTTTTGTTCATTTACAAATGATATGACTCTATTGAAAATGGTCTTGGACTATTCTCAAAAGATATTTGGTCTGTGATGCTTTCAGCATTTCCATAAAAGCCCCTACTATACTCGTAACATATTAATTCCTCTATATTTTGTATTTCAAAGAGCTCACTCTATTTTTTAGGTAATGACGCAAACACATTCTCCCTCCAACGCGCTTCTTCTCGAGTTTTCTCAATTATTAATTTCCCGCCCTAAAGATATTAATTTCACAACATTCCTTAGCATTAAAAATCACAGGGGAAGAAATTGTACGCGCAGAATGATATTACGATTGCGTACTTTAAATATAATGATTATCCTTTTTTATATAATATAAGAAAAAAATGTTTCATTAAACCAATAATCTTTTTAAAAGCGTTCTTCTCGATCATGATCCATTGATTACTTACCTGAACAATATAAGCTTTAAGTGATACACTGTTTGTAGTTCGATTTTCGAATTCAAACTCTGCTTGACATTTCTGCCCTGGTACGTATCCCGAGAATGGTAGAGACACATCGAGTCTGATCGGCGAACTGGCGAGACCGAAAAATAATCTCTTTTCTTCTTTTTTCTGCACAGGTTCCTGGAAATATAAGAAATGTCTGTTAAAATAATAGAAAATGAAAGTTATTTTATGTTTGATTATATGCGGCAATGTATATAGCAAGCTACTATTAGATAAACCTTGATTGAAACCTGTCTGCCAGTCTATTACATCATAGTCATCCTAAGATTAAGGAAAGTGTTCTAAATGCAATCGTACGTTAAATCAGACATCATGTCATCTGACATTTTCATCAAGACATTGAAAGAACGAAGTTAAATAACACTAGTGTGAATGATAACATTTAATTATAATCGTCCTAACACAAAAAAACGTAAAAAGGAAGACATTTACTCCACAATGATTGATCAAGAAGAATTAGAAATGGAGGGAACCAACATTGCTGAAGACATTGAAACGTTAGTGTCAAAAGACAAAGTACTATTCCTCTGCATATTAGCTACTAAAGCATAAAACAATAAAAGATATCAACAGACAAAGATGTGGGAAGAAACGCGCACGTTCTATCACTTCGATAATTTGAATTCATGATTTTGCATCTGAAAGGAAAGGTACAAGGGTGTGTCTCAGTGAATTTGTTGTTTTTTTAGATATTAAATAGGAAGAAGAAATGGCTCCAATTTTTCGAAAAACGTTTTTGTGTCCGAAAAAGGAGGTTGAACATTTTCTTCCAAATTATGCGGGTGTAAGTAGATGATTTTACTATTTCGTAGGCAAAAATTCTTTCGTTTTGACTAAATGCAATTAAAAGCTGTATGTGACTAGAAATCCATTCAAAATAGTCAATACATTTTCTGTTAGATGTTTCAAGGGGTAAACTATGGATAGTGACCACCCGTTTTACATAAAATGAAAAATGAGTCACATTTTAACTGTGACGAGGGCGTTGACTTAATTTGAAATGCCCACCCTACGCGGACGGCGACAGTGGCAGGTAACAAAAAATCTATTTGTTTTTCTATTAAACTTTTGACGATTGGAATAAAGTTAAATCTGCATTATTTCACATAACAAGCAGAATAATTCAAGAACAAACAATGCAGAATTTTAGTAGATGGGAAAAGGCTCACGGAAAGTCATATTTGAAATCTAGGAGAAATTCATACTTTACTTCTTTACCAGATCTCCGTAGAGAGAGAGAGAGAGAGAGAGAGAGAGAGAGAGAGAGAGAGAGTCATGAGAGTTTTCTGGATTTTCATCATAAACATTTGTATTTCAAATGTACACTTGACTAAATACTTTTTAGTAAATGTTCATGGAACAAATACCTTTTACATACATAAGAAAACAAGCCACGCCCGTTTAGTGCTTAGAAAACAAAGAGAAACCATATGTAGTTTGAGCAACACATTATGCAGACAATTATAATTCACTTATAACATACTAATGGCCTCCGACAGCAAAAATGCTACAGAAGGAACCCACTCAAATGATTTTCCAAACAGTATAACGTACACTGCTCAAGAACAACAAATAAATTACTATCGTATAACACTACGATAATTAAATATTTTAACAAATTCAGTGTTCACGAATACTACAATAACATTCGAGTTGTGTGGTGTACTCGTACACGCAATACAACAGCTCTTTACATACCCAGAATATCAAATACATCCTTCTCCATAATGCAACACGTGAATAGCAAATATATAATGGTGAGTGCCCACTTCCTTGGTTCCTTGCTGTCTAATGATGTCAAGTGTGACATAAACAACGACAGACTCATTACGAGAATTCAGTCGGCAAACACAGAATGAGATTAGACGGAATAACACAATCAAATATTTACGTTTTTCAGTCCAAATTTTCCAGTGTACTGGGTATCACCTTATACAACTAAGCGTCTCGTGACATTTGTGGCATATTTTATTTCAATATCTGCGCGCAATGGAAATAAGTAATATCGATATTTGAACATCGTTCGTCGTATAGTATAAAACAAGAAAAACAAAAGCCTCAAAATTTTCTCAGTACTGTGCTTACAGCTTACGTACAATTAAAAAAGAGACATCTGATCGCTAAGAAACAGAGCTGTCAGAATTATTCGCATCTAATGAAGTACGCATGTTTTGAGCACGTTCACTTACAGTGAATGTATCCGATGTTATGAACAGTCTGGGCTGTAGAGAGTCTGTCAGTTTTATGACTGAAACGTGCGATAAACATAGAAGCAGCTTTGTTTGAAGGGAAAGTTACAGTATTTTCACATTTCATGTGCTACTTTAGAACTTGCCAAAATTGACGAAATTATTAGATTGCGAAACAGTTACAATGTGAAAAGAGAAACGTAAAATTCAAGTTCTGAAGTACACGTACAAAGCAAAGATAAAAAAGAAAATCAAGATGAAGAAATGTATGCTTTGTATGTAAAAATCTGGATATTTTATGGTTGACTGTTAGAGAATCCGGACGCGTCAACTACTGAGGTCGTTCTTCCCGTAAGTGTAGTGCATGGTTTTTCATTGGAAGGTGGCGGTGATCTTCCTCCGCTGGATGGCAAGATCTGCGCTGACCTAACGTCGCCTAGCGGGGTTTTCCCCAACCAGGTATCTCCATGAAGCGAGGCCCGACCCCAGCCGGGACAACCTCTAAGCCCCCGAGTTGTCGCCCGGCATGTGTGATAGTGTAGTGCATGTTAATATAAGTGTGAGTGTAAGGTTTGAGGATAAGATAAGGACGATGTAGGAAAGATAGCGCGCGGTCCGTGGCCCGTTTGTTAGGGTACTGCTTCAGCATTCGCCTGGTGTTGATCGGAGAAACCACAGAAAACTACCGATCAGAGAATTCGGCCGCTAGAATTCTCCTCCAGACAGCGACAAGCTATTCGACAGAATTCGACCTAGCTGACAAGCTAATGTCGAAAATCGTGCCGCCGTCGTGACTCGCACCTAGAACCTTCCGGTCAGATGCATGTTTTAACCAAAAATTACAGATGTTAATTGTAAATATATTTAAAAATATTGATTCAATTAAGAATTTTTCTGATTAATGGAAGTTATTATTACAGTAAAGACGCAAGATTTTAAATATATATTGATTGTAAATTTTATTAACTTTGAACTTTGACAGTCTTAGTTTAAACTAAGTGTTTACTTAATAGATACGTTGGCAGCTACAGAAACTCAAAAAAACATTACTGTTGCCAAACAATATTTTTCGTTATTAGTTTTTGAAAAAACAACACTTACCTGTATGCCAGGTTCATTGTTTAAATCCAAAGGACACAGAACGGTAAATGCAGATTTACAATGGTGGTCGAATCTTCCAGGACGTCGCATTGCTGCCTTTGCAGTATAGCGAACGTATCCATGTTTACTTTCGAACGAAGAAGGAAGATCCAACGGCAAAATTAATCTAAAAGGATAAGAGTGTGTTCCAGGAGGTAAAGAAATATCTGAACCTAAAAAGCATTTAAGGTCAGTATGTTAGTGTTAATATTATAATCAAACGTATTAATTCTCTATAATTGAAAGAAATCGTACCATACTACAGACTACACTTACTTGTCCCTCCTATAAGAGTCACTGAATTTTTTAAGTAAACGTCGTTATTACTGTAAAATGTTGTGTCTTCACCAGATGTTTCTGACCATTGAACTTTTGCTTCGCCAAAAAATTTCAAGTCGACAGCTATAAAAACATGCACATTATCAAACATAAAATGTTTTTTAAAACGTGGTAGAAGAGGTCGAGTTAAAAGCTTATAGCGATAACAAAGTAGTTATGAAAACTGAGAAGCTTCTCATTTTTAGTGGTTTATAACCGGTGCGTGGGTGGAAGGGAAGGTAACTTCCTTGCATTACCGCATGTTAGCAGCTAATTACTCGAAGACTTCTTGGCACTTCAATCGAGTTCAAGCCTGTTTCTCTCGGGGCCTTTTCTGCGACAGAATGGACAGTATGGACGGAGGCACCACTCGCAGACGGCGGCACTGGGGTCTTCCACGAAAATAATATCGTTCAAATATACTGAGACACATTGCACACCAGACATGGGCATATAGATCAAAACTGCTCTTGGAGTCGGACATCGACATATCCTACAATCAACATAATCCTAATACTATATAGATCTATCTCGACAAATCCAAAGAGATCTACACAGTTGAGAAACTTAGATCAAGAACAGTTGAGAAACTTAGATTCCTCCCGATTGAAATTGCATTCACTCGGGCATCATCCATATTAAAAAACAAACAAACTGGAAAGACTCATTTTACTCATATTTTGATATTTATGATTACTGATATAAATGAAACTTAGTGAGAATCTGAGGAATTCAATTGAGTCACCACGGAGTTTGCCAACAACCTTTGTGTCTCAGCAGGGCAATTTAAAAACCTCATACGTTCTAAAATGTTATAAAATTGAGATTAGAAAACTCATGCGTCTAATTTTTGAAATAACTCGTAATCACTGCAAAATCATCGAATAATCAAAACTAATTCCCATTAAGATTAGTGCTTTTGTTGTGACTACTTGAAAAATATTTAAGATAGAATAAGTTTTTCTTCTTTCGTGTAAAACGTGCTTTTTTGAGCTTACGTGCTTTCAAAGAAAAGTAATGTATTGTACGAAAATCCATTTAACGCACGTCTAATATAAATAGCTAACAACATTTTTTCCCACACAAGGAGCGAAAAAATGTTAGTTGACTAAGAAGGTTAATGAAACATCTAACTAAATACGAGGCGCATCTAAAAAGTAAGTTTCCCTAGATCATCAACGAAAAAACAACATAATTTCTTGAAAAACTAGTACAGCTACAACAGAACATACTTTCTCACATTATTTATAAATTTTCAATTTTCGAAAATTCAAAGAGTTCAACGACTGGCGACTGGCGAATTTTAAGCGTTTTTTGTTCCATCCGTGGAAAAATTTGAAGAGAAAAATTGGATCGGTTTTTCAGAAAATGTTTTCTATACATTGATAAATGTCAAGCACAAATTATGCAAAAACCATTCATTTTTTCAAAACATTGCACACGATTTTTTTAAAGAGCTGATTTTTAGATCAGATTTTGTTGAAGACAAAAATCTCTATCTTCAATTTTGTACTTTTCAAATGCTAACATATTTCAGTTTTCGAAAATATGGAGGATGTCCCCGAAAATCCCCGAAATGAGACTAACACCTTTCCGTCCTTTAATACAGTAGAGGAAAAAAATTAAAAAATAATTTGGAGCCTTTTGTAAGAATTTTTTTAAATAGATAAAAATTCGCCTATATTTCAGGCAAAATTAAGGGTAAAGAACTCATGTTTTTGAAAATTTGTGCATGACCTTATTTCAAGATGACATTTTGAAAAACAGATTTCATTAAGTAAAAATATCTATCTTCAGTATTGTTGTAGGAAGGTGCCGAAAAAAATTGAACGTTTTCAATTTTCGAAAATTCAAAGATTTCAACGAAAGTAATTTAACGAAAAATAATTCAGTTCATCGTCTTTTACCCTTTTCAAGAACAAAGTTTAATAAAACAATGTTGAGCCACTTGTGAAAACATTGTTGAAGTTTATAAAATATATAAAATAGCGTCCAAAACCAAAATATTAATTTCAAACTCAGTTGACCTGGACTTCATTTAAATCGATTGGGGAATATCAATTTTGAAGAAAATGGGCTGAATGGTTTAGGCGATCGCTTTGATCACAGTCGGACGGAGGAACGGACGGACAGACAGACACGACTTATGCCGACAATCGGTTTTTCGGCATCAAAGACCCAAAAATTAGGATTTTAACTACACTAAGTGTTAGAGGAAGTAATTTACGAGTACTTTAACGATTCAAGAATTTTGTCGCGAAACGATTTACAAGAATGCATTATTTAACAATAATTAACAAATAAATATGAAAATGAATGGGAATGAACATCAATGTGAATTAAATATAAATGAATATAAAACTAATAAATAACTCGACTGACTTAACTCTTAATTTAAAGATACTCTTCAATTTTCATCACCTTTAATTTACCTAACCCTTAACTACATTATATTCAAAGAACGTGATATTGACACATTTATTCTCACAAGATTATTGAAGTATCTTACCTCTTATCTTTTTCTCTTTCAGCAACTCAATAACAACTCTTCCTGTGACATGTTGACCGGCGAAAAATGTAGCATGGCAATTGTCGAAGCATATTCCAAACTGGGTAACACTCATCACACCTTCACACAGCTCAAAGGTTTGTTACATACTCCTTCACGAGGTTCGGCTGACACCACTCGTGGCGACGAACTGAGCTTATCTTCTTTATCGTAGCAGCGCTCCGCGTGGACGGCAATGGAGTGGGGCGGAAGGAAGTGGTCGGGGTCTACTATGACGCTACATTTCATAGATTATATGGAATGTTACGAAAGAGGAGGAAGATAATCGAGGCGAAACACGTTTGAAGATTTGGAGAGGGGGAAGAGTTTAAAAAAGCAAATGGTAACAAGGTAAACAAGTTTTACGCCTACTCGCAGCTCCAGCTTGTTGACCTTGGTAATGTTAAGGAATACACGGCGTATTCGTTCTCGCTTTACGAAGAATTCAGTTAAACAGCCTTAATCCTCATCAATTTTAAAAATAATTTGAAAAAAAACGAATTAAAAATAAACAATTCTTCGCCCTCTTAGTTTTCCGCCCTTCGAAACAGTGGCGGCTTGTGGAGGATTCTTAAGACGAGGTAAGAGAGATCGTGAACTTCTGTAAGTATTTAGGGTTTTGGCTTAAGAAGGGAGGAGGCTACGAGAAGCACACAGTAAAAATAGGTAAACAAGGGATGGTGGCTATGAAAAAAAGGGTGGGATATGATTAGAAAAGTACATGCACGGTTTTTTAGGCAAAGGGGATGAGGATGCATGTTGGCCATTGTTGGTTCTACTTTGAGGTTGGAGACAGAAATTTAAGGATGGAAGAAAGGAGGAAACGAAGCAATACACGAAATATTTTTAAGATGGATCGTAGGAAGAGACTATTGCACACCCGGTTACATTGTAAGATGGGTAAGATGAGAAGGGATTGACTTTAGTGAAGAATTGATTCAAAGTGATAAAGATCAGTTTTTGCAAGAAGATTACGAAAAGATAAGAAACTCAACTTAAAACAAATGATTTAAAATTATTCAGTTGGATGATATTCCAAATTATTTAAAAGGGAAATTTAAGGAAAATAACAGATGAAGGAAAGTAAGATATAGGTTAGAAAATGAAACTAGAGCGTGTAGATGTTGGATGAATAGTTAGAAGCAATGTATGATCAGAGGTGGAAGAGGAAGACTGGGAACAAGTTGTAGGGAGATGTTGGTTTTTTGAGGAAGAAACAATTAAGAAAATGTGGAATTTTCAGGATAAGAATGAGGTGGATTTTAGAGGTTAAAGGTGAAAGGATTGGTTTGATTGTGAAATAGAGAAAAGTGCATATTGGGAGCTGCAACATCACTAAAGCTCCGACTTTTACGGCTTCCTATTGGAGTCTACCTTCCCTCTCTCTCTGTCGCGCGTGACTTTGAATCGCCACGTTAAAAAAACGAAGTATAGTATGTAGCATATTATTGTACACTACTTGTAATATATTCAATCTTATTGTATTTTATTAAGCAAATCCAACTGTAGCATTTACTAAGTTGATTGGAAAAAACAAATTCATTCATTGGTGTAAATTTTCGTTTTAATAACATTCAATATTCAAGATATTGTAGCAATATCGATGTATTTGAAATTATTTTGAAGTAAATAGCGCCCAACGACATCTCTCTCCCGCATTTTGCACCATGTACCACTCTTGGCTATATTAGGGGCCGTCCATAAATTACGTGAGGCGATTTTGCAATTTTTCGACTCCCTCTCCCTCCTTGGTGAGATGTAATATTTGACTCGACCCCCTCCCCTCGCTTCTACTCTCACATGAGATTTTAAAAAATGCGTATTTTTAATGTAAACACGTTAATTTGTGATTGATTACATTGGGATTTATTTAAAAAATATAATTTGTTTACTTATATTTATATAAGACTAAATATGACTAGTATTTAGAAAATAGTGACTGAATTTCACTGCATATTATTGCACTTCCAAAAAAGCTCGGTAATTTTTTTATATTTCTGTGAAACTACAGTTAATAAGATTTATCTCATTAATGATAAAAAATTAGGTATTTTTTGTTAGTTTCTTTTTTTCACTATACACATGCTACTTATTGTAGCATTCATATAACCGCGATATAAATGATTGTACAAGATTTAGCCACATTTTAGTATAGAAACGTGTTTTACTTAAATTGTCTCGTGTTTCTAGCAATTTAGCACAGTATTTAGCGGAAAAAATTACGTGATATTTGCCGAGACCCCTCTCTCCCCCACGTAAGATTAGCTGAGACCCTACGGGTCGTATTTATGAAGCTCTGCCAGCAGAGCTCTTAGGAGCTTGCCATCTGGGGGCTTGCTGGGAGGATAAGGGGCGACTGGAATTGGCTGGGAGCCGTTCATAAATAACAAAACCGAACCCTGGCAGCCTGCTAGGCCTGACAGGCCCCTGTCAGAGGTTTATAAATACGGCCGGTAATGTATGGGTGGCCCATTACTGTTTTACTATTTGGCTTTTGCTTCAACCTAAGGCTCAGTAAGGCCTTCGGTTGCACAACCAGTGGGTAAGGACCTTGTCGTGGAGCGCTTCGCGGCGTCTGAGGGGAATACCAATATTCTGTCTTCGTGTGATACGAGCTGTAGCTTAATTTTATGAATTTCGCATGTTCATGAAAGTTAACAAGTTCAGTCAATTATTGATGGCATTGAATGCTTTATTTATGGTTTTTGGAGAATTTTTTTCATTTGATATTAGATTTTTTAATTCAAAATATACACTTGATGACTTCTTTGAGTAAAATTGGCTGTTCTGGAAGGAAGTCCCTGTGTGTTTCACGGTGGGTGCATATTTCCAACTGCAGTTACACTCTCAGACCGCTGGTGTGATTACGATGCGCATGGACGGATCTTTCATTATTACAACGTATTCCAGGGCAGTAAAATTTTTATTTGTCTACAACGTGTCTAAACAATAGTGCTTATTACAAAGTGCTGGAGTACGATCACCGTATTTTTGAAACCAACTTCTTTTTTTGCTTTGTATGAATACTATTGTCGTCAATTGTCTCAGTGTATAATTAATACAAAAACATAAGTGCCTCGTGGAATTCAAAGCCAGAACCACGTGCGCCGAAGGTGTATAAGTAGGAGGTGTATTGGTCGTATCTGACACGGTCACTACCAATAAAATTATATAAGTAATTTCTCAATATAGACTTTTATTAGACTTAGTTTTAATTAATTTACATGAATTACTTTCATTTTATTATATATATATATATATATATATATATATATATATATATATATATATATATATATATATATATATTAGTGATCTGAATTTGGTAAATTGCATTTCCGTCGTTCGATGGAGCTGCAACCTCCAGCTTGTTGGGACACCAGCCGCCACTGTTTGGACCATTACTACACGAGAGGAGGAAATGCTGAAAATTCCTCCTCAAAGCGACTTCAAGTTTTCGCATCTCCTAAAATTCGCGCACAGTTTAAAAACTCGATCGAAGACAATTCCCGATAACTTTGAACTAAAAAGATATGCTTTTACCTCTTACATAAAAAATGGAATTTGGTTATTTCACATTCAAAAGAACGTGTGAGGAGAACATCTCTTCTCTCCCATGAGAAATCGCCACTGCTTCGAAATAAAGAAGTATCATAGTATCTGACGGTGAACCCTGATCTATCCTAGGATGTCCAATTTCTACTCTCTCGTACGTGTAGTGAAGTTCCGCTGTAATTCTGCAAATAGCGAAGTCGCGAGTTTGACGGCTTTAAACGTTTTGGAGTTCCTGAAGAAGTGTTTTTTGTTTTCTCAAAACGTTTGTCCCTCCGTTCGTGGATAACACTAGCACCTACAACGGTCATAGGATTTAATAAAAATGGTATTCTTCAAACGAGTTAAATGCAATCGTTTGAAGCGTTGCGTAATGCACAGTAATGCTCATAGGCATCCGTCTTATTCCATCTCTATAAGTGCATTTCGCTCTTTTGAAGCAAAACAATTAAGGACAAAATTACGAGCCATATTTGAGTAAATTTTGAAAATATCGTTGGAGATTAATGTAAAACCTTTCCCCAAATCAACGGTCGGTCGGTCGGTCGGTCGGTCGGTCGGTCGGTCGGTCGGTCGGTCGGTCGGTCGGTCGGTCGGTCGGACTGACGGACTGACGGACTGACGGACTGACGGACTGACGGACTGACGGACTGACGGACTGACGGACTGACGGACTGACGGACTTGCCGTAAACCAATTTCTCGGAATCATTGACTAACAAAATGTGGAATCTAATTAAACATATGCTACAGGAAGTAGTTTTCTAAGTTTTAGGGCAATAATTATTAATTTTTCGGTATCTGGGACCAACAATACAATCTTTTGTGACAGAAACTCGTTTCTTTCGCTACAGTATTACCCAACTTTTTCTAAATTACGTATGTAGAATTAGAGGAAGTAACTAATTGCACAACGGAATGGTACAGACTTTCTCGTACTAGTTAGTTTCTTATCCTCTTCGGCAATTAAAAGACTTCCAGGGGCATAGTACAGACTTTCTCGCGGTACCTACCGCTACTCTTTGAGGTGGTGGAGAGACCACAGACCCCACAGGAATGTCACATAAACCTACACCGGTCCCGCTCCTTTACATATTTCCCCTTGGATTCCCTTAGATCCAAATCGGCTCTTGTGTCACTGTTATTGTGCACGGTTTGCCCCCCCCCCCCGCGACGCCTCAAACGCAACTGAAACCGTTCATTACTTACGTGGGTTTCAATCCCACAGCCCTAGAGTTCACATATTTTGGCTCATTAGTCCGAGTTCGTGACTCACGACACCGAATCACTTAACCGTACTAATTCTAAAGGTATTATGGTTTTGACGTATAACAAAGTCGACTCCGGGTATAGTAAACTCGGATATAGTGAACCCTCGGCTATAGTGAACTCAAGTCCCTGGTTCCGTTTCATTTACATTTCAAATAAGCATAAGAAGATTCGGTTATAGTGAACCTGAACCTAGGTTATAGGAAAAACAACGACCTGAAACTTAATGCCCTCTTGTAAAATAATATATCTCCTCAATACCACAAATTCCAACATTAGACAGCGTGAAAGTCATAATCGAAGAAGTCTCGTCTGAGGTAAGCGTACCAGGATGGGGACCTTACTGACGACCTCATGGCACTCAGTTTCACACTGGAAGAAAAGGTCGTGTCCTGCGTGGGCTACAACTGGTGGCGGTAACACGCGATTGCTTCAGTTTCAAGCTTAGGGTTACTTGATATTCCGCGGGACAACGCGCGTTGTGTTTTACGTAGGCGACAGGCCACAGACCCACAGCATGACGATACCCGCCGAGTCGAGCGGAAAAGCAATCGGTTTCAATAGCCGCTTGCCCCACTCCGCTACGGAAAGGATTCTAATGTTATTAGGTGGGTAGAAGGGCTTTCGGAGACTGGGACTTCCATCTGTGCAAGAGGCATTGAAGGGTGTCAAGACTGCATTACGATATTTAGACACAAAGGACAATGCAGAATCAAGTATGGAGAGAGCCCAAACTCTGGAGAAGGATCTAGAGAAATTACTAATAAAAAATGTAGGAAGCAAACAATTGAATTTTTTTAAAAGGAAAATAAAAGATATTTCAGTTTGTGCTGTTAATGTATTTTACTGTATCTCTATATTAGTAAATTCAATAATTGTGGAGAATTTCATTTTGATATCAATATTGTTATTGTACAAAGTCGTCGAGGAAATTTCAAAATTTTGTATATCCGAGAGTTAACAGTAAAAGTAGCCTTCTTTATACGTGTATTTCACTCTATTCTCCCAAGAAATTTAAAGAAAACATTTGCAGTGATTTTTGAGAAATTTTTGAACATGACCCTAGAGCTTTATGTTAAGTATCCTCATAATTGAAAGAAATATTTTCAAAATCACCGAACTTTGAATCGGACCCGATCGATCGGGTAAAGTTCATTTTGGAAAACTCCTACCAATAGTTTACACGCTACTGTTGTTCACAGATGGAGTGACGGACGGTCGTTTTGAGAAAATAAAAATAAAAAAACGGTATCAGGGGACCCCCAAATCATTTATTTCCGTTGAAATCTCGAAATCAATTTTCCGCATCATCACAACTGCGGAAACTGCGCACTTTACATCACAACAGCGCACATCACAACTGCACAGCATCACAACTGCGCACTTTACAACTATCTCTATTCTACGTAACTAGAAAGTAAAAAAAAAAAAAAATAGATGAACAGGAAGGTCTTGGTTTTCTGATTATAACATTTGCTTAAAATATAAATGTTCATTAATTTATCATCAGAAAATATTAATTTATTAATAAAATGACACGTTACACAAAAAAGGTGATATTCATTATTATTCGTGAAGCAGTAAACATGCGAAGAATGCGACATGCGAAGAATGCATGCTGTATTTAATATTTTTATGTTCACAGAACATAATTGTGGCTTCGTCTGAGTTGACTTCGTAAAGTGATATTCTAGTGCATGAAAAACTATCATACTCCTGTTATTTATTTTCTTTGATTAGATCATCTGGCACTTTGTCGATGCTTCTCTCAGATTTAGTCTTTAATTCCCATATCATTAATCATTCCACCAATAGCTTCTTCGTAAGTAGGAGGAGGACCTGAAAAATAAAATGATGCGCATTAAAATAGATTTCTGATACTGAAATAATATTACAGAAATATTGCTAGAAGTATTGATCTTAATACTTCCATTAAGATAAATACATCTAGCAATATTTCTGCTAGCATAAACCAAGGAGTATGTCAAGTGTTCCCACTTTCTCCAAATTTATTTAATTTATACATAGACGTTGTAATCGAAGACTGGCAAAGCCAACTGTCAAATAACTTTATATTAAATCACACTGTTTTGAATACTTTATTATTTGCTGATGGCCAGGACATTATCTATTCCTCCGAATACCATTTACAACTCGCTCTGTTCTAATTCAAAACATAATAAAGAATTACAATATGGAGATATCCATCTCGAAGTAGAAGGTGATGGCTTTCCAAGGAAAGCATCCTCTTCGTTCAAAAAATGTTCTAGATGGCATAACTATTGAATAAGTCCACACATTCAATTATCTGGGTTGTTATGTTTCCTTCTTAAATGACATCGATCGAGAACAAAAGTTATAGAAATATCAACATATTTGTGGAACTATTAAAAGGATTTAAAAAAACAAAGTAAGAAGAGACACAATGTTAAGACTTTATAAATTCATGGCAGTTCCAGTATTGATGTATGGTAGTGAGAACGGGGCTTAGAATAGAGTAGAGAATCGGAGAATTGAATCTTCAGAAATAGGCTTTCTGAGTGCAGTGTAGCTGGATATTCTCTGACAGACCACGTTCCAAGTGTGGAGATAAAGTCCACTCTAAACATTTTCAACCTAAATGCCAAAATTAAAGACTACAAATTCCGATGGGCGAATCATATCAATAGAATGGAAATATCAAGATTAACACAAATAGTATATATCTACAAACGCTCCGGATATCGGGATGTAGGACGCCCAAGATGATGGCAGGATGACCTCTGAGTGGGAACAGGTCTTCAGTGGCTTTCCATAAGGCAGATGAAGAAGAAGAAGAAGAAGAAATATTAAATACGAGCAACTGAGAATCAATCAACCACTTCTGTTCAACCAGGCGGACATTTTATTTAGGGGGAAGTTTTAAGTCGCCGTCCGGCGTAGAAATCTCTTTCGACCGCCAAGGCTTCATTCACCACCCCCAGCTAGGATAGGATTTACTTATTAATATGTACAAACATCAAGGTTTAGTTGCATTTCGGAGTTGATCAGCTGCGTTCACGTCAATTTTCTAATTTTAAGTGAAGGTTATCTAGATGTTTTTCCAATGTACATCGCCAAAGATGTCTCGATTTAGTTGCGTTCCATCATACAAAACCCAAGAGGTATTCAATTCGATAACCAATGCATTCTTCAAAAGATTAGTAAGCAAATTTTAATTAATATAGCATACCTTAGCATTATCGTGCAATTCACTCACTAGTACAATCTCTCAATAAATACGAGCTGAGGTTGTTCAGGGGTTCCAATGATGTCACCGAAGTGTCTCTCACTAGCAGTTCTAGGGTCTAGGATCTAGCGCCGACGGTGGCAAGATAACACTTGCTAGAGAGCTAGACCGAATTCAGCCGCTGTCTGAAGGTGAATTCTAGCATTCGGCTACTCTGATCGGTAGTCTTCCGTAGTTTCTCCAATTAATTCCAGGCGAATGCCGGAACAGTATCCTAAGAAACGGGTCACAAACCACGTGCTTTTTTTTCTTTCCTACTTCTTGTTCTGGCCTCACCTTTTTGCCTACATACAATTACTCTTCCATGCACTACACTGCCACGCACGTCGGGAACTTAGAGCTTGCCGTGGTTGAGACGGCGCCCCGTTTGGGAGATACCTGGACGCGGGAAAATGTAGCAAACCGACGTGCAGGTCGGCGCCGGATCTCTTCAGTCAGGGGAGAATATCCACGCCAAATCCCATGTTAAAAATTACTCTTACAGGACTAAACATCATAGCTGTTGACGCGCTCGGAAACAAGAAATAAACAACCTCAATAAAGAAATCGCTCACTATGATCGCCCACATAGAACATTGATAAATTTAGATATTTTGCTCTTGTCTTATATATCTCCCAAATTTTATATTTGTTTCAATAATATTTTTAAATCTAACAGAGGCCCAAGAATGGCATAGTTCTGACACTTTTGGCGAAAATGATGTTTTGACATGTCTGATGTCTGTTGCCAGGCATATGACATATTAAAACAATTTTCAAATAAGATTTATAGAAAACCTTCTATGAACAAAATGTCATAGTTGTAACAGTATGTTACATACCTGTGTTACCCACCTCCAAACTTTAAAAATTAAAAATGTATATGAAAATTAAATAAAAATATAAAACAATTATGTGGTTTCGCGTTAACAATTGTCAGCATTGAATTGTTTCGGCATGTTTTTAGTAAATACATTTATTCAACATATAGTGAAGTAATACAATTCAGGCAAACAACTTAGAGAGTAAACATGCCAAGTATGTACTCTTGTGTTGTACCCTCCTAACTTGTAAGAACGCCCAACTTGTAAGAACACAAAACACTGAATTATGGAACACAAGTGCCATTTTCATTTTTTCTAGTTTTTTCGTACTTCCCGTTAGAAACACCGATTTACATTTCAGAAATATTTCATGATTTAATGAACACGTGAGTAGAAAATACTCCAATGACCGTTTTGGTCTTCTGTGCTATTTCAAAAGCCTCTCATTCGTGAAACTATTAGAGAGCCCAAAAAATAGAAAGTATGTGAAAATGTTGGAATTGTATTATCAAATTTCAAAGTTCTCTTATTATCAGTACTTTAACAATCAATATTACTGCAACTAAAACTAATCCCTCCATGAAGCGCATTTTTGTCAAGATAGATTGCAATTTCCTTTGTAAAGACGACATTTCTTGGGATGTCAAACCTCAAATGCGTATTCAGCAGTCAAAGAATTAAAAAATAAGAACGAATATTAACGGTGAAAACAAAAATTCCAAATTTTTTTCCCTGGACCGGATACCTAGTTACTTGACTACAGGGGGATGGAACATGAACTAAATGTAGAAAACACTGTTGCTAATCTCCTAAACAATTCTTGCAATCAAACTGACCTTTCCAAAGACGAAAACCTTAGATGTTAGTCTATTTTACTTATTTATGAGTGAATATCAAATTTATGGAGTGAGATCATTTTCGGTAAAAATGAGATTACTTTTAGGTAAGCATCCACGTGTAAGAGATTACTGTTAGAAGGAAACGCTTTGACACGAACTGCTCGGCAACTGCTGGCAACATAACTGCGGTTATGTCCTATGTACTCATTTTGTCTGTGCGTTCGTTTATAATTTGTAAATGGCTTCCTCACAATCTCTTGCAAAGTCATCGCTCAGCAGATGTGCATTTGCTTCGCGACATGGCAATGTGGTCCCTTCTTAGGGTAACTCCTCCGTGTCACACTCCTTGCATTTCACGTGATTAATAGTTCCTTCTGCATGGTACGTATGAAGCGGTGCGAGAACAGTAGTAGTTTCGTCTATACTTGTTTTTTTAACGAGGCATCTCAAGGTCACTCGCGAAGGAGGGAGAGGGAAGGTAGACTCCAATGGGGAGCGGCAACGTCACTACAGCTCCGACTTTTACGGCTCCCTATTGGAGATTGCCTTCCTCATTCTCGCCCCTGCTCTTCTCCCTCTCTCCCCCCCCCATCTCTCTCTCTCTCTCTCCCTCTCTCTCTCTCTCTCACACACACACACCACACACACACTCCCACACTTACATGGCCTACACAACCTCACATCGCGAGTGCAGTCGGGAGCATAGAGCCTATCCCGGCAGAAGCGATGTCCGACTAGAGAATTCCTGGAGGGTGAAACTCCCAGCCGTACATAAACTGGGGACCAAACAACCTCTTCATCTTATCTCGTGAAACTTACATTCAAATTCTTCATGTAAATTGGGGACCAACGTTTCTCTGGAGATGTATTAATTGGGGATCAAACCAACTCAAATTAGGAAGGGGCTTACTATGCTGATAAGGTGATAAGAAGGCCGCCGATTCCGGCGATGACTGTTAATGACGGAAAGTCCAGAATTGTTATGTTTTCTTGTGAAACTATGCTAAAATACATATGCGAACTCTACGAAAATGTGCATCGATGGAAGTTTTTAATGTTTTACATAGTTTTCGTTTTTCATAGTATATAGTAGTAATGTTTTTCACAGTATACGTCGAGAAAGGAGTCGGTCCCTAGTTTGCATATACCCTTCTCTGGGTAGGTTCCTAATTTTCACGTGGGTTAAACTCTTATCTTCCTTCGAGTCCCCAATATATATTCGCCGAACTCTGCAAGTCAGAGTGAAGATCGGCGCCCAATTTCATGTACCAGCGGGAGAGGAACACTTTCACCTCCCGGATATAACATGTATTAAACGTAAGGGACCAATGAAGACAACATTTGACTCGCCCAGAACATTAAATAATCAATCACATTCTGAAATTTCATTTACTTACACATTTCTGGTAATGGAAGCGAAAATTCTGAGCTAGTAGATGCAGCTGATGAAGCGCCTCTTGACTGTGTTTGTGTTGGATGAGGGACTTCCGATTTCATCGGTGGAAGAGATGGTTTTTTCTTTTGCGTACGATGATTGTGTGTTATTAGTGGTATGGATCCTACCGTGATGGGTACACCAACACACACTTGTTTATTTGTCCCTGATATTTTGGCTTTCATCTACGAACAAGAATCAGCGTATTAAACTCACTATTACAATTCAAGTATTCAGAATTTATGTGTGTAACATTATTAACTGAAGTGTTATAAAAATGGTAAATAACTAATTTAATTTCTGAAATATTAGGTATACTAAGCAATACCTGTTTGAAAGTGATTCTCTTTAGAGACGCGAAAAAACGTATATTCGGGAAGGAAAATATGCGAAAAAATATAAAGTGAAAATTTGAGTCTTTTTCAAAATTACTCGATTTTCTATTTCACGATATATAACGATAACACATAACGATGGAAATTCACGCTTGCCGTGCATTTAAAGCAGCGTGCATAACAAGTATCTTTAAAAGAACCCATTGGGAATAATAAACATTAGAGTAATTACATTACATTAATATTGTTATTAATATTATTATCAATGTTTAAAATATTGTTCTGCTTAAAAAATAAAATCCCAGAGCGCTGTTCTGAGAATACTGACCTCAATCGCTCTGTAATGTTTTGGAGAACATCAGAATCTATATTCTTCATTACTTATTCATTTCAAGATAATCATTATATATTCGCTTTAAAATTCCATAGACTCTCAAACGTTCGGCACCGACCCCGTTGAGAATCATCTTTATGACAAGATCAGTTGGTGCAAATTCAGCAAGTGAAAAACATCTTTACAGAAAGATATGTTGGCGCACTTTCAGCTGCCGATCGCCATCCACACCATCAATCAGTTATCGCATAAAAATTCCATAGATCCAACTGGGTAGTTACGAACCCAATTAGGAGTCATCTTGATTGTACAGATCCGTGTGCGGTGCTAGCCAGGTAATCCCCACTCGCAGCCTTTGAAAACTCTCGTCTCCCATTGATATTCCATAGACGTCGTGCGTGTGTACCATTTTAAATAATTTCTATCGTCTACCTCAATGTTTCCTTCTTCTTCAAAATTTTGCCAACTCACAGAAAAACCAGGAGCGCTGCCCGTCATTCCCTGCCGTATTGATTGTAGTGTTTTGTGCTTTCTATTATCTATGTTTTCTTTTCTAGTTAATTCAGATACAAAATTGTACTTAATTGTCCATGTAAATATGTAAATAGCTTAATCGCCGGTGTAAGTTTTAACGGACCGCAGCACGGAGCAAGTGTAAACATGGATTTGCTCATTCTTTATTGATAACTCACCTGTCAAACTGCATTCGAACTTTTGATCATTATAGACTTTAAGTTATTAGCATTATCTTCATCTTATATCATTATAGTCTTTAAAATTCCATAGACCCCAATGGGTCGGTAGTGACCCATTTGAGGGCTGGTCTTGTTTACATAGATGAGTTGTCAGTGGGTAATTTTGCTGTCGATACCCATTCGATCTATTGCTCATTATTGAATTTAAAATTTCATAGATTTCCAATTGGCCAGAACTAATTCAGTTTGGAAACATTACATCTGTTAAGGATGTTCGGCTGTCGATCTCTATATAGTCCGTTGATCATTTACTCGCTTTGAAATCCCATAGATCCTGATTGGGGCGGCACTGACCCTATTGGGTCAGTGCCGCCCCAAGTGAAATCTTTTATACACGATCTATTGGAGCATATTTGGCCAGCGATACCCTCTGTAACCCTTGATGATAATTTTTTCCTATATAATTCCAAAAACCACAATGGGTCGGTAGCGACCCCGTTGAAAGAACTTCACAGCAAGATCCATTGGCGCATATTCGCCTTTTCGTTGCCATCCACACCCTTGTTCTTCATTTATCGTTTTAAAATTCTGTAGACTCAAGTAGGTATCAACCTGGTAAAACCTCATAACAAGATCTGGTCATGCACATTCGGCTATCGATTACCATCCAACCCCTCACCATTATCTACTTGCTGTAAAATCCCAACGACCCCAATGAGTCGGCACCGATCCCGTTCTAAATCAGCATAATAACAGGATCTGTTGGTGCATATTCGGCTAGCGATCCCCATTCAAACCATTGTTCATATTTTTCACGCTTTAAAATATCATGCAGCGAAATAGAACGGTACCGACCCCGTTGACAAACTTCTTTACACCATACTCTGTGCATATGCGGCTGTCAGCAACCTTGATCATCACATATCGCTATAAAAATCCATAAACGTTTCTGTGAAATCGTTCCCAAGTGAAATCGTTTCTGCTGCATAACTGTTTCTATACAATTAGAGACTATACTGAGCATCACATGGAAAGTAACATTAATTTTAACAGTGATATTTAATGCATTATTTACCATTGGACTATATAATTCTAAACAATATGTAACAAGTATTGTATCGCAGCTTCTGGGTCAATGACCCTCATCTTGATCAGGTTTTTACAGTTTCCCTGATCCATTGAGCAAATGCTGAGAAGGCCCTTTGTTTTGCTTTTGGACATAAATGTAACTTCATTATCTGTGCACGTCTTCTAGAATTCAGTGGGAAATATAGTTATTCAAATTATCGTATCCATGTTGTCGCGGCAGGAAGTATTATTACTTGACGAAGGACATCATGGATAAGAGCCCAAAATTTATATTGCTTATTTATCCTTCAAAATAGATATTATTACATGGGAGCGTTTTTTTCTTCTTTCAAAATTCAAGTAGTATATGACTTAGTGTAGGGATCACAGAATTTTGAAAATGTGCACACAATTCACTTTTCCCCATAGCACGTCATAGCAACAGTTTTAACTGTTTTTGACGTAAAATAAATAAATAAATAAACGTTTCTGGGTCGGAACCGACCCCGTCAAAAACTATCTTAATGGAAAGGTCTTCTGGTGCATATTCAGGTATCGATTACTATCCAAACCCTTTATTATCTTTAACACGCATTAAAATTCAGATGACCTAATTGGTCGCTACCGACCCCTCGAAGAAAATATAGTGAACAATTTGTGCATATTTAGCTGTTGATTTTTATTCAATCATTAACTCCCTTTAAATTTCCATCGACGGTAGTGGGACTCTACTGAATCCAAAAATTTTGAAAATATTAATTTGTAAACGTTGCGTAATCGAGTATTAATTTTTTTCGGAGCCTACATAGGGTTTGTCTTTATTTAAAGATTTGTCGATCCTAAATGGGTCAGTACTGACACCGTTGGGAATCATCTTTAAAACAAGTTCCTTTGGCGCATATTCAAACATCGATCCTCAGTCAAACCCTTGATCATTATTTACTCGTTTAAAAATCCATAGCGCCCAATGGGTCGATACCGACCCCGTTGACAAACTTCTTCACACCAAAATTAATGTAGTGCACATTCGGGTGTAATTTGCCATCCACACTCTTGATCATCAATTACCGTTTTAAAATTCTATTGATCAATAAGGGCATGAAAATATTGAATTCCTCTTCCTGTATAATAATTTACTGTAATAAACGCCCGAGCAACGCCGGGTACTTCAGCTAGTATATATATATATATATATATATATATATATATATATATATATATATATATATATTGTATACCGACCGTATTAGGATTCATCTTTTATACACGATTTACTGAAGCACATTGGGCTAGTGATATCCACTGAAACCCTTGATGATAATTTTTTCCTATATAATTAAAAAAAGCACAATGGATCGGTATCGACCCTGTTGAAAATCAGCGTCACCGCCAGATCTATCGGTGCCTATTCGCCTTTTGATCGCCATCCACACCCTTGTTCTTCATTTATCGTTTTAAAATTCTGTGGACTGAAGCGGGTCGGTATCGACCCGGTCGAAAAATATCATGATAACAGATCTGGATTAGCATATTAGGCTGTCCATAACCATCCGAGCCGTTCATCATTATGTATTTGCAGTAAAATTGCATCGCCCCCAATGGGTCGGCACCGACACAGTTGGAATATAATCATAATAAGATCTCTTGGTGCATTTCGGCTAGCGATCCCCATTCAAACTCTTGATCATAATTTATTCGTTTTAATAATCCATAGAACCCAATGGATCGGTGCTGACCCCGTTGACAAACTTCTTTACACCAAAATCATGTTAGTGCACATTCGGCTGTCGTTTGGAATCTACACCTTTCATCATCAGTTATCGTTTTAAAATTCCATTGACCCTACTGGGTAGGTACGGACCCCCTGAAAAAACATCCTGAAAACAAGGTCTCCTGGCGCATATTCTTCGGCTGACAATGCAAACCCTTTATCATAATGTACTTTTTAAAAAAATAACAGAGACCGTAAACGGTCGATACCGACCCTCGAAAAAATATATAGAACCATATCTGATGCTGTTTATTCGACTGTGGATCCTTATTCGACCCCGTGGACATCATTGACTCCCTTCAAAAATGTATCCACAGTAATGAGGCGGCCCCGAATCCAAAACTTTTGAAAACATTGATTAGTAATCGTGGCGTTTTCGGCTATTGATTTTCTTCGATCCTTTGATTATGGTTGTTATTATTTAAAGTTCTGTCGACCGTGAATATGTCGGTACCGACATCGATAAGAAACATACTGATATCGAGATCAATTGGTGTATATTCCGCTTTCGATCCTCATGGGATATCTTGTTCTTCATAGCCATCCTTTAACATTCAATAGATATCCAACGGGTAGCTAACAACCACTTTCAGTAATATTTTGATAACAAGAGTTTGTGCTTATTCGGCGGTCAATAACCATGCATACTGGATGAAACAATTTTTCGGATTAAAATTCAGAAGACCTCAGTGGGTCAGTTCCGACAAGGTCGAAAAACGTTTTGATAACAAGTTCTGTTGGTGCATATTCGGCTAGCGATTCCCATTCAGGCCCTGAAAATTTATTCAATTTAAAATTCAATTAAGCGAAATAGGTCGGACCGACCCCGTTGACAATCATATTTACACCAAGATCTATTGGTCATATTCGACTCACGTCCGCCATCCAGACACTTAATCATTTATAGCTTTAAAATTCCAATGTCCCTAGTGGGTCGGTAACGACCCGTACAAAAGCATCTTGTTAACTAGGTCTCCTGGAGTATATTTGGCCTTCGATCACCATCCAAATCCTTTTTCATCATGTCCTCGTTTTAATCGATCGAATCCCTTCTATTTTTAAAAATTAGAATATTTCTGATTTGGCCATTTGTTAATTTATTCTTTAATTGATATACTCATTTTCTTAAAATCGGACGAGAATTTTGGGTTTGTTGTACATCTACTATGAGAGTTATCTGTAATTCCATAAATACAGCTCACTTCCCTTTTGAAGTTCTTTTAGCATTGTTCAACAACTCTTTTCCGACTACGCGAATATACTTTTTCACGATCTAACGCGATCTCTTTACACACATGTCTGCTCTTCACTACAGATAACTTCGTTCTTCCTAGTTTTCCGCCCTCAATAATACATTTTTACTGATAGTTTCTTGTTCCAATTGTATCTATAATACATCAATGCTATCTCGTCAAATTCCTTTTACATAATGCTAATCGCTTTTGATATATTCGAATAATGTTCGAATATCAGATATAATATGGTTTTTAAACTAAATATCTCTTTAATATGAAATATAATTAATCAATCGATAGCGTTGAAATTACATATCTCATATCCTTCCCCTAACTAGATTAATTTACTGTTGTATTTCTCTTTCCTTTTATAAAATAAATAAATTTAATGTCATTCAGATTATATGGTTCATCTCAATATACTTTGAGAAACACAAAAAGTATGTAAAAATCTTATAGTTTTGCGAAATGAATTCTTCAAAGTCTAAATAATATTGGTGAAAAATGAGCATAACAGACCACTAAAAGAATTTGAAATTTATACGAATAAGCAATCAGCATTCTAATCATTTTCTTCCTTCAGAAACAGATCGAGGATAAAAAAGAGTTATATCTTATATTCCCAACCAAATATATACAATATAGTCATAATTGAAAATCATAGGCCCATATAAGCGATGAAGAATGAGACATGAACTTCACAAACATAGGTTTATGTCTTCAAAGGCGGTAGGTACTACCCTTGAAATTCCAAATCTTTTTATGTGTAACATAATCAAATGTATCAAATAATCATGAAAATTGCGGTAAATCGGAAGCTTATAGTGACCAAATCCATTGATTCACTGATTAAATGATTCAATTCATTTGAATCAATGAACCGATTGTTTAAGTTTGCCTTGTTTAGAAATACAATTGCATTGCATTAGAAATATAATTTTATAACTAAAGCATTTTGATAGCCAAACCACTTTTACAATAAACGGATTTTTACAACAAATGGTCTGTGAAGGATCCAACGCACTGCAGTCGCGAGGGCTTTCTCATCTCTGATCGCGTTTCGACAGTGCTCACGTTGTTTCAAAAACCACCCTCAGTTTTACGAGAATTTATTTTAAAGAGTATAGTATCGTCCTGACCTGACTTCCACAAGCACATTTACTACAACAAATTTAAACCCGTCTCACACGTCACCTTAAACCATTGCAAATACAAATAAACATCTCTTTCATAAAGTATCTATATTTAAATTTTGCGACAGGCCTTGACACGCAGTGTAGCAAATAAACACTAAGGCCAGCAACTTTGTTCAACCAACATTACTTCCACATAGGTAATCACACAGTTATACATACCTCAAACCTGTAAGAAATACGATAGGGTTTGCTTCCGTTGATAAACGTATCCTGTGCATCGGGCACTCGTATATCAGTACTAGATGTCAAAGATCCAGGTGAATGAGTATCAGCGACTCTTTGCCTACAGATTACGTATCTATTGACTCGTAATATACCAGCATTTGTTCTGTATTCAATTATCTGAAATAATTGAAAACATCTTTAGATAACTTCCAGTAAAACTTGAGAGAGCAATGGCGAGAGAGGATGAAGTTCAGCAAGAATGAGGGAGAGAGAGAGGGCGAATCTGAGTGCGCGAAAGGACAAGGGTTAAAAAACCTAATTGTGAGAAGGAAAGAGAAAGACAGAGAAAGAAAGAAAGGAGAAAGGGAAAGGGAGAGAGGGAGACAGAGACAGGGAGTAAGGGATATATATACATATATATATATATATATATATATATATATATATATATATATATATATATATATATATATATTTTAACCGCTCATAAGTCGGTCACATTGTTTGAATAGCGCGCGACAATATTAAACTACGACCAAAGCAGTTATAGTACCGCTGAACTACAAGGGAGTGCGCCAGCGAGAAAATATATTATACATCAGATCCTGAGTAAAAGTTCTGAACGCACTCACGTAGCAGAAATCAACATCCAATCAGGAATCGCCTTGACGAATTTATGGCTGTGCGATCAACACCGCAGGGAAAAACGTTCTTTCTGCTGTGAACCTTCGGATGGAACGGACCTGCACTGTCTTGCGTTATAGTTCGAACGGACATTATAAGTATTCTTTCTTTCTGCTGTGAACTTTCGGATGGAACGGACCTGCACTGTCTTGGATTACAGTTCGAACGGACATTCTAAGTATTCTTTTTTTCTACTGTGAACCTTCGGACGGAACGAACTTGTACTGTCTTGCGTTATATTTCGCTTGGACATTCATATTCGTTGGAGACCGCCGTCGAGCTGAGTTACTTCGCGAGGTCGGCGTGCAACTAGTCGACGAGGGACGGGTTTCCACGATGCAAGAGGCTAATTCGACCTTGGACGCAACGGACCACCGCCGTCTTCTGGAGTGGCAGGAACGTGTCATCGCGGCGACGTCGTGAGTCAAAAAGACCAGGTTTTAAAACTTTAACAAAATCCCTTATTAAAAGAACAGTTGAGAGGAGGGTAAATCACGCATAAGAATATATAGAATTCACCTCACGCCCAGACAGAGATAGTCAAACATTTAAATTATTGGTTATTAAGCGTAACTTTTCAGTATTTTTTCATTGTAATGAGAATTCAGATAGATTGTTCATACAAAAAGGTGTAAAATTTATTCTTCTAATTCTTTTGTTTAACAACTATATTTGTTCTTCTAATGAATTTTTTTCTGCAATTCATGATTTAAATTGTTTGTAATCAAATAGTAAAGAAGTTAATAAGTTGCGTGATAGTAAAACAGCTTATTAAAGGGACATTATTCATTGTACCAGATTATTTAAAATGTATATGCAAAGTGTGTATTGTACATGTAAATTTTTCTTTCAGCAGTGTATGTGATTTGATGCTTTTTTTGTGAATTGTATTTTATTGTGTTTGTGTAAAAGTGGAAAATTATATTGGGTCATTCAAAGTAGTTTACAAATAGAAAAGGTATAACTGCAGTTGATTAAAATTTAGGAAATTGCTGAACAATATAGCAAGTAATATATGAAGTTCTAGGTAATGTATAAATTCATATCGAAATTGTATCTGAAGATTTGGCAGAATATATCCAAACTTTGTTAAAGTTAAAAGTTAACTTGCCTGTGTTTGTTTTTTTAATAGTCAATAGCAAAATAAAAGACGAACCCACTCCTGTAGGACGATTGTCTGTATTTTATGAGCTGTACATATTTACCTGAGGTTACACTTTATATATATATATATATATATATATATATATATATATATATATATATTTAAATTGTTTCTATTATTAATAATATATATATATATATATATATATATATATATATATATATATATATATATATATAATCTACTGAGACTCAGAAGATCTTAGTTTGACTTTGACCCTTGCACAAGATATCAATACTTTCTTTACATGCGTTATGCGTTATTCAATTTTTGTCAGCGATCATGTAGCAGCGGGAGTGTTGGAAGCTAAAGGCCCTTCTGAAAAAAAAACACGTTTGATATTGCATAATGCGTTAATGGATGGATGGAGATGGATGGATGAATGGATGATAATGCGTTAATGGATATGACAATACTAAGTAATATATGAATTTAATTTAAATGTTCTGTTCGTAAAAAAAAATTTAAGAATGTTATATAATATATCAAACTGTTCAAATAAATGTCTTGTAAAATGGTCGACATCACTTTTTTAATCAAACGGTCATACAATAAAGATACCCTAGACCTACTTATCTTCATAGTGCCTTAGTGCAAACTAATCAATGTTTACATTAGAACTAGCATAGTACTGATGAAATCAGTGAGTAATGAAAACTAAACTATTTTTAAACTCATTCTTCGGGAATTATAAGAAAAATAAGTTTCATTTCATTACTTCACGGTTCAGTTTGTTCTGAGTGAAAAGCGACTCTTCTGTCTTCTAAGTCGCCTAAGAATTCACGGCTAAACTGTGTCATCAAATTATCAATGTCGATGTAGTACATTTAAAACATGTCTCATATTCGAAACATTTATGAACATTCAACATCACCCACTGAACTGCAGAGAGGAACCGCCTAAATCCGTTTCTACGCGCCGCAACTATATTTGCACAACTAGAGAAAGTGGGAATATTAGACACCCCCTCGGTTACTCATTTCTCCTTGTTAAAGCGCCCCAGTCCGCATTCTTAGACACCCCCTCGGTTACTCATTTCTCCTTGTTAAAGCGCCCCAGTCCGCATTCTTCCCCGTTGCATTAGTAACCCAGGAGGCGGCTGCCTGGCGGTTGGCCCATAGGTCGCGTCTAATAGCCGCGACCGCAGAGATGAGCCGCGGCGGGCGTGAGTCAGCGCTGAGCGGCGATTGCGTGAATGAAGAAGTGCAGCGCGCGTCCAGTGCAGCTCTGCAGGCGCCGGCCACGAGTGTCATCACTAGACATGGGATGTTTAGGGAAATGCCTATTTTTTTTCTAGAGAACTTATTTAAAGGCTGATAAAATGTGTCCACGAATCATGACAAATGATGATATATGACGAAGTTTTAAAATGCTTATTTTTGCTTATTCTAGCATAAATGCCTATTTTTTGCATAAATGCATTTTTTGCATTTTTAGGACTTTTTATCCTTTTATTTATTATATTTGTATACAATGCTAAGATATCGGAAAATCGGCGATGGTTCAACGTGACCATTCATTACGAAACCTTCATTTCACGTCTTGAAATTTAAAATTACGAGAGAATTCCTAAAAGTATACCAACTGATTTTTCTCTATTTTCCTATTTCATAAATACCAGCCTTGATCTAATAACATGGACGATTGACAATACACCAAGGGAACCGAAATTTTAAGTGGACATAAATATAAATTCCCAGGTTTCAGTGTTGCTAGTGTTGGACTGCTAAAATATGCCAGTCACATCGTTCAGATATCCTTCTCCGCATTCAAACTGATTTTATCTCCCAGTCGCCGCAAATTTGAAATTGTGATCCTTGAAAAATTACTGGTAATATGTAAATATTATTAAGAATAAAATGTATAAGAGTTGTAAATATGTAAATCTAGTTTTACATTAAAATATACGAACTGGTTTTGTCCATTTAAGTTTCCAAATAATATAGACAAAATTTATAATTTTTCTATTTTATTGTGTATGTAACTTATGACAGTCCCTTTTTTCTCCTTATTCTTGACTTTTTCAGTGCCTTTCTAGGCGCCTAAAAGATGATTTTTTAGGGCCTAAACATCCGATGTCTAGTCATCACTAGAGGCCGGACTTTTATGTGATTACATATTTTTTGTCTTTCTACTCACCGCTCTCAAAGTTATAACCTTGGCGAATCAGCCCCGTCATAACACAATATTCACGTTTTTTTGTTACATATTTTTTTACATATTTGGTACTATATTACATATTTTTCATATTTCGGTATTTTCACGAAATATTTTTTATTATATTTATTTTCTTCAATTTTATTACATACTTTTTAGATTTATTAATAATTCTGCAATAAGTGTCGTACCTTAGTAGCAGAATATCTTAGCTTTACATGTATTAAGCTTACATTCGCTAACAATATGTTACAAAAAGTAGTTAAACGTATTTTTTATGAAAAGAAATACTTTTTTAAAAAACCGCATTTTTTCGTACATTATTACTGCGTGCTGTCTCCTTCAGGTAACCCATGTGAAGACGCGTGATGTTCTCACAGTCCCGTGCGTCTGGTTCAGTTATCTCCGTGGTCGGAAGTGCGCGTCAACGACTGAGATCATTTTCACCTTTAGGTGTGAAAAGCATCACTGACGACGCTGATTGTGACTTTAACCTTAATTTTGGAGAAACGTTGGCGGTCGTCAAGTGTAACTTTCAATGAGAGTGCTTCACGATGCAGTGATGTTTGCTGGTCGTAGATATCGCTAGTTTGTACAATGTCTTCTATGGCGTCTAGTCGGGCTGCAAAAATACAGTCCAGAAAAGCAATAGATGACGCTTTTACTACTGAAGGAAAAGTTGTATGGTGCAAAGTGTGCAACTTATGCTCCACAAATGATTTTTAAGATGTTTCTGTTATTTTTAAAATTTGTTTAGGAATTTTTTATAAATGAACTTTCGTATTATGCAAATTTGTTTTATAATTAGTGAATTTTAATATAACATTTTATCCGATTTTACGTATTTATTACATATTCTTACTGTTTTCATTACATATTTATGTACATATTTTGACGTTTCATACTACATATTTTTCCAGTCTCTAGTCATCACAAGACCCCGGATCTTCAGGCGGCACCATGGTGCAAAGATATGGGTGAGTTACTCCGGCGCACCGATTTTGGCTCGTTCTGCGTACCATCAGTTTGTGTCACGAACCACGTGACCACAACATGGACACTTCGTGTGATAAGACAGACCAGGCGCTTGCTGCCAAGTTGCATGGAGAGCGAGAAGTGTTGAGGAATATTTTGAAAGTGAGGAAAATTTTAAAATAAATTCTACATAAATATGTTTCAGTGTCTTGTAACGAGGTGATAATTTTGGTGTCTGGCGGCGTTTAAAATTCCCGCTAATATTGTGATAAACTGGTGTCTGAATCTCATTGGCTGAATAGGGCTACGATGCGCACGAGCACCCTCTCCCCCTCAGCGGTAACTCGCTGGTCTCGAGGCGTGGACACATCGGGCAGTCATCCTGGCCAAACGGGACAGTGGGCAATACTGGCGAATGCCAGAGTGGTTGGTCCTGTTGCCATATTTTAATTCTCAAGACTACTGTTTTTCATACAAAATTTGTAATCATCCATCCCGTTCCTGTCTGACTTTTCTTACTAAATTCCCATTAGTAAGCCCATAAGTAATTCCCATAAGTATTCTGCCTGTGAAAACTGTCGGAATCTTTGTATACTATGTAAGAAGTATTATTTCCTTTTGATATGTATAGTTAGTTACGCGCATAATTACAAATATCATTTGCAATAACTTACTGCATTAATTAATTAATTATTAATTCTCTAACCCAGAGACATGACTCAGGACGTCAGGTGAGGTCACTGCAGTGTCTCAGACGGGGAAGTCATAGGTTCAAGACTCGACGGTGGCAGGATTTTTGACACTAGCTAGATGGCTTGGACAAATTCAGTCCCTGGCTGGTGGAGAATTCTAGCGACTGGCTGCACTGATCGGTAGTTTTCCTTGGTTTCTCCGGTCAACATCAGGCGAATGCCTTGGCATATCCCTAACAAACGGGCCACGGACCGCTCGCGATCTTACCTTCCTCTTCCTTGTGCTATCTTTCCCCTTACTTACACATATGTACACTTACATGCCCCACACCTCCACACATGACTGAAGAAACCTGGTGGGAGAAACCTGGTTGGGAAAACCCCGTTAGCCGACAGAAAGACGGGTCCGGATCTCACCATCCAGCAGGGGAAGGTCTCCCCATCTCCCGCGATAAAACGTGTTCAACACTTGCGGGGCGAATGGCCTTAGCAGTTGACGCGCCCGGAATCCTAATCAATCAGTCAGTCAAAAAAAAAACGTTTTCTATTTACTTATGGTCACGAGATTTTGATAATTTTAGATAACAATTATTGTTCCAATAATTCATTTCACATTAGAAAAACATTGCGTTCTTCCTTGCTTTTGATTTTAGTCTTATTTCATTGTTGTGTATTATGTGTCCTCGAGTAACAATTATAGAAAAGCAAGGAAAATAGGTCCGATCCTCCACACGCGCTTCCCTACAAGAAATAACGCAGCCGTGGATACCATTTTCGTAAAAATAAATAAATATGGCTCAAAATATTAATAAAATTGCAATTGCTGGATATCAAGATTAACTGAATTTTGTTAAATACACCTGAGTTCCGCAACCCGCGTATTGGGCGACCTTGTGTCGAAACACTGACATGAATGCGAGTTTCTCGAATGCAAGAGTCAGAGCAACTCTGCAACACAACACACACGAAATTCTACACTGATGCCACCGACTGTTTGTAAGAGTGAATTACAAAAGACCTCTCAGTGTCAGAGAGATAAATCGTTCACACTTCTTGGTTGCTTATGACATGCTATTCCTGTCGTAGCCCTGGTTGTCATGCTGGGCAACTTACTAGCAAAAGCGTTAAAAAAACAACAAAAATTATTTTCAAGTTACAAAATTATCTCAAAATTGATATTTTATAATACAAGCTTAAGATATTCTAAGTTGATTTATCTAATACATGAATTTAGTTATCTTGAAATTCTTTAAGAAAAATATGAAAATATTCAATGTAAATATTCTAAAGTAGCGTAAAAAATAACTTTGTTAAACAGTTGAAACACATATCTAAAATAACAAAGAACTCAATGTTTCAATTCAAGACAGCCTTAGTTGATTGTTCTCCGTTTGAGAGGCACGTGAAATGTTCGAAACAAAAAGTCACGCGTCAATTTCAGGTGACGCGTGGGGAGGGTCACGTTTTGCAGAATGGTGAGCGAAACCCCTCG
>BLKR01003820.1:65000-129832 GCA_011170035.1 Teleogryllus occipitalis
GATTAACATTTCAAAAACTAGATATTTTCGTTGCCGAATTATAGAAATACTTATTTGTAACGGTAAACGAACGGATTTGATTTTTCTCTATTGCTAACAAATAGAAACTCACCCTAAGCTCTACTACCAGTACAAGCAAATGGAAAGCTCAACAAAACGTGCGCATAATGAAGCTACATTTACGTCCAGAAGCAAATCAAGGGGCCACCTCAGCATTTGCTCAATGGATCAGGGAAACTGGACAAAAACCTGATCGAGATGGGGGTAATTGACCCGGAAGCTGGAATACATTACTTGTTACAGGCATTTAAGTCTTTTTTTAAATTATACAATGCAAATGTAAACTAATTCATTGTACTGTATCATTGTTTTGTTAAAGTAAACATTTTTTTCTTTTTGACGATCAGTATAATCTCTAATTTTATAGAAACAGTTTTGCAGCAGAAAAGATTTTACTTTTAACTTTAATTCGTGTACCAATTTTAATTGTTTAATTTCATCTGGCAATGCGTTGTAAAGTAACGTACATGTACTGTATGTGGATTTCTTGTGAGCTGTTGATACTGACACTTGATGAATATGATTTCTACGTCGAGTGTTGTAATCTATATATATATAAAAGAAAGTCGTGTTAGTTACACTATTTATAACTCAAGAACGGCTGTACCGATTTGGCTGAAAATTGGTGAGCAGGAAGCTTAGAGCCAGGAGACGGACATAGGATACTGTTTATCCCGTTCGACAGTGTTCCTGTGTGAGAACGCACGTTTTTGCACGTACGCAGTGCAACAAGGATAGTACAGTTTCTCACAGTGAGTGCGACGCGAGAAAAAGATGGGACCGGCTGTTAAGGCGGAACTGAGTTCGCCGGGTTAGCTAGTTATATTATAAATATCACTATTACATGAAAATAAGTTCCCACCGTTAAGTAAGTCAGTTTTGACAAATACTACAGACTTGTAAATAAATAGGCAAGGCAATGGTAAGATTCCAAGCTCAATGAAAAGAGGCTTGCAGGAATCACGTGGATGGCATATTTTCATTATTCGGATAATTTTCTTTTGCAATCTAAATGTCTGGGCACTGAAGGATGAGCTTCCTCAGAATATATATCTAAGGCGGGAATGTACATTTGAAAAATACACGCAACGAGATGCATGAAGGCTGACAGAATAAGAAAGAATTCTGAATGCATAACAAAATGAGCTTAATTTAGTGTTTAATTCTGTTGTATGTACATTCCATTTGTACTATTTATTGTTTCCTTTTTGCAAAGAATATTCGTGTCCTCGACAAATAGAACTGTTCCTCCATTTTGAGTAGATGAGGGCATATCGTTTACGTACAACAGAAAGAGGATAGGACCTAAGATCGAACCTTGTGGGACGTTCAATTGGCAAAGAATTGGAAAGATAAGTAAATAATGTCCTTTCGTGCCAGTACGGTATTTCTACTCTTTGAGATCAATGTTTAAGGTACGAGGTTATCCAATCTAGGGCAATACCACGAATTCCATAAGAAGGTAATTTTGAGAGCAAGATGTTATTGTTTTGTTTGATGTTATTGTTTATATACTGTTTTGGTATTGAAACTGACTGAAAAATAACATCTTTTGACACGACCATTATATTTTCTGCATGGAATCGGGATGAAAATATTTCCTCAGACGACGCGAAAAGCGCTGAAGTACCCATTGTAATAAATGTACGGACTGTGCAAGTTCGAGGGGTGATTTTATATCGTATTTTTTGTATTGTTTGCGTTTCCAATAAATCGAGCAACAATGACTACGGCGGAAGCTAACGTTATAGTCTAACTTCAAGAATGAATTGGGAATGTCGAGCGTGGTCGAATACTAGTTGTGCTAGAAAGATTGTAATGACATACTAAATTTTTTTTTATAATACTCAATTCATGTACCTCCGCATCCGTACACAGTACGTGTAAATCTCACAAAACGCGTAAGAAAAGGATCCTGGAAGTGTCGTCAGGGGTGTGGTAGTCAAACTGAAAATAGTTTGTGCAAAAAAATCAATCGTTCTTCAGTTTTTGTGTAGATTAAGTCCATTCTGACTTGTCAGATTTTTATATCGTCGAAAAAAGGATCGTGCAAATGGGATTTTACAAGCGACATGCTGGGAATATGAGAAGCACCTACATTTTTTCATTGTTTGTAGTGTGCGTTTGTTGTATATATTTTTAAATAATATAAGTAAATATATGTGACACAAAAATATATTTCCTTTTTACTATAAGAAAGTACCCAAACCCGCGGCCGGTTCCTAATGCGAGACCCTTGATTTGCTGCTCTGCAAAGTGCTGTTGCCTATTGGAAACGTACTACAAAAATGTTAGGTCTTGCCAAGATCGTAGCTGAGTCAAACGGTAGTAACTTCATCTTCACTTGTTGGCGGACAGTCGGCCGTTAATACGAACAGTGGAAAGCAAAGTTATTTCAAGTTCTTATTCTCAGTTCCGTGATTTCGATACTTCGTCAGTAAGTCTTCTAACCATTACATTATTTTGAAGGGGACATTACACGCTATTGATGTAGGGTAATGAAATTTATTCTTCTTGCCTTGTAAAAATGTTATTGGGAACATGAACACGCTGGTGTCTAACCCGAGTTCCACAAAGGTTCCTAAAGCGGGTTCCCAATTTTCCTCTTGTAAAATGAAAACAATTAAGGTTTTTGTCATTCGTTATACTTTAGGATTATAAAAAAAGCAAGAGCCTATTCTGAAGCCTATCAGTTCAAGAGTTCTATCAGGGATATCTTCCCTCCCAGGTGAAGAATATGCACAGTGCTTGATTTTTATTGTAAATTTTTTATAGGACTGTAAAAAATATATGGATGATGTGCCTAATATGTTCACTCCGGAATCATGTAGAATGGGCGGGGATGGAAAACGATGATTCTATGTGATTTTTGTCGCGCTTTCTTATGTAAAAGATTTGTATTTTTGTAAAATTATACTGAGTTCAACCTATTTACAGTTATTTCATTTATTTTTACTCATTTCTTGAAACGTTTGCAGGAGGCTTACATTAGGAAACCATTTTTAAACATTCACAAAATGTAATGTTTACAAAAAAATATTTTATTATTAAAATACTTGGCCAATATTTTAAGTATAATTCCATTCCTTCATTTTAGTTTCATTCCTTCATAACATTTGTATAACCCAGTAAGGTATGCATTGCATATATTTTCATTTAATTGTGCAGAAAATTGGATTTAAATATATTTGAAAACAAAATGAGGGCTCGGGTTTGGGGACTTTCCTATACACTTCCCATATAATACTACTGTCTCGCAGTTATCGCATACTTTATTTATCGTATTTCTGTACATTTTTCATGGGAAATTGGGAGTTACATGACGGAATTCGAAAAAGAATTAACCCCTCATTTAAAATGGCTCTTCTCCGTTTTCGATTGGGGTTTTATTTTAGCTACGTTTGATGTTACTGCCTTTACTAAGAATTCAGTATAAGTACAGCTAGTTGGTATATCCAAAACTGTAATGACTTGTACAGACCACAGTTTGAAGCACGTTTTGTAGACTTGCACCCAGCCTTTTTATGAACATCTGCTTCAAATTCTGATGAATGGTTCACGGGAACATTTTCTAGATATTCCTTTCCATTGTCTTCCATAATATTTCCACAATATTTCCACCGTCTGGAAAACAGTGGGATTATCCCTCAAAAACCACAATGGTATGCTGCATCCGTCTGGTTTTCATTCCTTGATCTGGATAAATATATTGACTTTGGAAAGAAAAATATCTTCTTATCAACACAATTCTTCCGACTTATGATATAGGACTTACGGTAACAGCTGTAAATGTATAGTTTCATACTAAAACAATTAGAATTTAGAATTTTTCTTGTATCTAAATTATTTGAAGAAATATTTTGTCATTTAACCATCGCGTGAAAACAATTCTATTCCTTCATACAATTTTTTCGAAACTTAGTTGTACATTTACTGTACCTTATCGAAACAACACATGATTCATCAACTTTCGTAGGAAGTACAAGGTCAGGAAACAGCTAATAATATACTCTAATATTGAAGAAAAACGTGTCTATTTTTCGATGGAAAAATACGTGTTTTCTTACAGTAAATTATATTATTTTGTCTCAAGTCATAAAACATATTTTTGAGAAAGCATCTGTGATTTTCGTTAAAGTATCTGTCAATGGACATAAGCGCTTACTCCTATTTCAGTATTTTCGTCTAAATAGATATTCTTTAATGGATTAGGCTGATGTCGCAGCCCCTCGAAATGGAAACGGATATTTGAATTTAGGGGATCTTTTCATTAAACTCTAAGAATTTTTTCAAAATTTTATTAAAAAAAGCTCCAAACTTGTTCTTCAAAAATTTTAATAGAATTGAGAAAAAGTTTTCTTATGGAAATAGAGCAGATCCGATTTTCACAAAACCCTCTGATTTCCCCAAATTGCGACAGTTATTATTTTTGACACCCTTCCTATAACTACATTTGTATTTAAGGTAGAATTTTTTTTTCATTGGCACTTCTTCAAAATTAGATCTTCGCAGAAGATTAGATTAAGGCAACGTTGAACATTTTCTAAACATGATTACTTTCCGCGTAATTATCAGTGAAATGTAGAATATTAAAAAAATATGTAAACCAAATTTTCTCAAAACCGTTTCCAATTTGTTTGAAAACTTTCTGTACGGGTGGTACACAGTGCACAGAATGACATGACATGAGCACCATTTTGATTAAATCTTTTAATTTTCAAAATTACACATAATCAGTCTTTTAAAATATCGCGCATGCCTTTATTGTTTACAATACAAGTGTATTTTATAATTGAAATCATTTGTGAAGACAAATGCTTTAAAAGATTTTTAATGAAGTATTTCGAAATCTCAAAATGTTTCATGTGAAAATGAATTAAAAGTTACGCATTTTCAGAAACACTCAAACGATTTTGTTTAAAAAACGTTTCCCCCGAAAAATATCTCCAGGAAATTTCCGTATGATAGAAAGAGTTCGCTATTGTTTTACATTCTCAAAGTCTCATTTTAATTAAAATATGAGTAACAAAAAATGGAAAAAATGAGAAAAAATATGAGTGCTTTTTAATAAAACAATTTTCTCAATATAAATATTACAATAAATTATACTAAAACATTGTATTAATACAGGCATCTATAAATATTCTATTTTTTAAATACCATTTTCATTAATGTTATGTACTTGTAATTTTGGGAAGAACGTTCATTGACGTGGGCATGGTTGAAATTTTGAAAAGTTAAAAAAAACAAAACATTATGACTAAGACAACGAATTGTCTTGACTGCCAATGAAATGAAGAGCTTAAATGCTGCGAAGCAGGTTACTGGTCATGCATGCATCAAAATGTTTGATATATTTACAAATATTATTTTATTAAATTTATTAATTTTTTATAATATTACATTACCATTACAAATAATGCGGTAAAATCAGCCGAGCTCGCATCACAAAGGACAGGTGCACTTAAGTACTAAGACTTTAGTACTGCAGCCAAAAATGTCTTTATGTTGGGGGCGTTCATATTCCCTCGTGTGTCACCTACATGCCCTAACCCTTCCTTAAACCGTCTCCCTGACCAATACCTGTAAGGGATCTGACTGCATAATTGAGGAACAAGCGCCCTACACGCAGAACAATGATGTAACCACCCAGTGGCCCAAAGTGTACCGCGAGCTACGGGCATATGTGCAATGCTACAGAACCGAAATAGGCCTAAAAACTACATCGGCGTGATGTTCAGAGAGTTATAGGAAATTCTCTACTGGTGTCTCCCGGGAAGCCCTAGTAAGAATCTTAGGCGCCGATAAATGGCAGACGAGAAGGGGATAGGGTAAAATCGACAAAGTAGTTTCGATTCAAAACAAATAGGAACTAAGTAGTACGACAAAATCTGTTTCATTTTTAGCACTATTATCATTCTTTTACGGAAATAAATTACCATATCGTTATGGTTAGTCCTAGTTAAGTTCTTTGCGCTCTACTAGGAGTAGGTGATATGTATCTCATAAACCTACACTGCCTTTTATTTTATTTTAATTCAAAAATATAAATCACCTAATTATGTACTGTTACATAAAGGTCAGTAATAGCTGATTAGGTCAGATGACAGTATTATGTGTGTTTCTTGCTTTAACAGTTGTATCTGAACATTTGAGCATTGAGCATTTGTTTTAGCACAAGTGCTAAAAATTGAACTTTTAGCATGTTGTCAAAACGTTAAACGTAACTGCACTTACTAGTGGCTTTAGATATAATAAAAATAACAAACATTCTATTTTTGTTTTCTACTTTTCCTTACAAGGTTTAACAATATATCTTTCCGGTTCTTGTTTAAATTTTATCGAGATGCATTGTAATGTCACAGGCATTGTAACATCACATTCTTTTAATCAATGAGTGGAATTGACCAGCTTTGATCCCAACTGTTCATTATAACAGAATACTGCATTTAAAACTAGAGCTCAGGTGTTTACGACGTACAGGTGCTGAAAATAAGGGTGAATTTACAATTTAACATTTATGAGAACATAACCAAAAATATGACTTGGAAAACTATATTTTTTACAAAACTCCATCAGAGTTCCAAGTAAATGTTCTTTGGTTTTAATCTATTAAATGAGACCTTTTTGGACCTTCTATTACATTTTTTTAGGTTTAGCTCATCCTGGTACCCCCACTACTTAGTACAGGTTACCAGAAATGTGCAGGATCTTATGTTCAATTTAAAATGAAATTGATTATTGATATTCACAATTTTATCGCATCCAATGACAGAGTACACACTGATCTTAATGTTCCATCACTTATACTATTACGAACTGTCAGATAAGAAGAGGTGTCTGCAAACACTTTGTAGAGAATTAAGAATGTCATTTACTGCACATAATAATTCTTTAAAATTTTCTCTCTGAGCTGTGACTCCTCAAAGAAAATAATTTTAAAACAAAATTATCTCTTCATATTATTTTACATTATTGGGGTATACTTTTAAATTAAAATTATATATCATCATTATTTTCGCTCTTATGAATCATTTACATACCTTTTTAACTGCAAAAATTCAGATCGGAATCAGAAATATCAGCAATAATCTTTCACATTTTTTCATGTCAGTCTACCCGCAATACCAATTTGGTAAATATTCTCTATAAATAATAGAGATATTAGAATATATATTCCAATAAATCAGGGCATGAAAAAGGCTAGCAAATGTATCTGCCACACTTGATGTACCTGCATTCTGAAAGACAGAAGAACCTGTAACAATCAATAATAAATTATTACCAATACACTATGGTTTCAATAGCATACCTTTATTTGCCTTTCACACACATTAAAAAAAACTCACCATTTTCAGTACGAACTGCTGCCTGTGCACAAGGACCTGAAAATTAAAAAAAAAGTGGTAAGACTCTTTTTAAACAATCTACTGTTGTGTAATCAAAATTAATATGCTCCAAACAAAATTGTATGCTCATTTGCAATCTTGAAAAAATCTGTCCTGTTTGAAACTCTATTGCCAAGAGGGACAGATGAACTACAAATATAAACAATAAAAGAGTTAAACTGTGCTACGCTTTGGACAGATGAATTCTATTTTTTTTTAATCTTACCAGTTACAGCCATTGAAGTTGGTGACAATCTCGATGGGCTCAAACAAGGGATCTGAAAATAAACAGAAACATAAAATAGAAGTTCCACAACTTTCAACTAAATTTTTGAATACCCTTTCAAGACAAACACTTACCATGAATACTGTCAGCAAGTGTATCGGGCACATTTCCTGCAGCATACCATAGTTTCTGTATCCACAAATGATCAATTATTATCCCAAGTTTTCAGTAGCATTATTGTTCCCAGTTACATGCTGTTGCAGAAAATTCTCTTTGCATATGCTGGTTCCCAATATCTTTTAGCGATTCAGCCTCTAAAACAAATTATTTATTTTACAGACGTAATTAAAAAATAATGTTACAACAGCATTAAACAACAAATTACATGCATAAAAACGTAAGACACGAAAAATTAAACTCACTTTTTCACATTTCTTGGAAACCCAAATCACCACGTTTTAATGTCTAATTTTCTTTTAAATTTGTGCAATTGGACACCCAGCATCTTCTTGTAGTCATAACACACACTTCAGACAATGCGATTCAGCTATAAATTACTAGATTTCTTTCCTAAACTCAAAGTAACTGCTGGCTAGAGACGGTTAATGGTCCCACAATAAGCACGTATAGACCACACATCCAACGCTGGAGACAGAAATTCACCCGAAATCCAACCACCTGAGATAGCGCAAACTATGAAAATGAGTAGTTCACAGATTTTCCGTTAGAGCACGTTGGTGAAAATATGATTGCATGTGGCGTCGGGCGTGAAATTCAAATAACGACATCTATCGGCCTATCTAGTCACATACCACTTGTGCGCAGCAAGCACTGCAAGTGCCCAACGGTCGTTCATTTCGTGGCCAGTGGCGAGAGGTAGTTTGTGATTCGGAAGCGGTGTGCAGGTTGTGGAGAGGTTAGTGGCGATTGTTCTCCGAGTGCCTTGGTGTCCGAGGTTAAATGCTTTTTCAGGCAAATAGTTTCTCAATCAAATGCGTGTGGCGAGTAATTAGGTCTAAAAAAGGTGTATTCCGAGTGATTCAAAGCAGAGTAATAATTGTGTGAAATGTATGAAGATTTCAATAGTGAATTGCTGCATTTTATAAATCCTCTTTAGTGTTACGTGAAAGGTTGAGCAGCAATGAAGCAAATCTGTGTAGGTATTTTACGCATGAAGTGTTAGATAGAAATATTTCGTGAAGGTAGTTTAACAGGTTGAAAGTGTTGAAGTGAAATGTGAGATCCGAAGAATTGAGTAAATCTTGATTCATGCGCGTGTGTTCAAGCCCAAAATTGAGCTGGAGGTGATTTGAAGAAATGGTGTGTGGAAAGTGTTTGTGAAACGTGTTTGTGAAAATTCAGAAGTGTAGGTGGTGCGACGTACTTTGTGCTACATTAGCTGGACTTCACATCACTGTGGCCCTGGTCTCCACGACGCCGTTTCTTCTCATCGTTCCTAAATTTCCCTTGTTTCCGCCAGGGGGTTAGGAAAGTAGTTTAAAATATGGAATGCGCAGTTGCACTCTTTCTAACATCGAATAGTTATAAGCAACCGTAAAATACAGTTCTAATTTTAACTTTTTTTGCAAACATTCAATAAAACTGCAGTGAACAAAATTAGCAAGTTAAACAAGGGGACCGATATTATTTGCAACAGAATTTCGTAATAATCAAATATTTAAAAAATTTAACATTCTAATTACAGTATTATTGATTGGAAAACGGTAGTCGTTTGCAATTAAGAAAATAAATTTTCTAAGGATTATAGGTAGGCAGCTAAAAGTGCATTTGTAAAAATGGTAAAATATGAATTGAGAATGTAGTTAATTGAATTTGTCTGACACGATATTAAAAAATCCATAAATTACGTTAATTATAATTGCGTATTAGATTTTAATCATTGTAGAGAATTTTGAAGGAAATCGTGAGCGGTTGAGAGCTAGCATAGGGTAGAGCAGGTTCCAACCCACAGAGCAGGGTAGCGTAGTCCCCCTGGCAGAAGAGCAACGCCTGGGCCTGACGCCGGTGGAAACTGGAAGCGGTGAGTGTTCTGGGTGGAGCCGTCCGTGCCCTTCCCTGTCCTCTGCTCCGTGCCCTTCGTAGCGTCCGTGGCTGCCCTAAGGGAGGCCAGGTCGTTTGCGTTTCTTCTCTCGGCTGCACGACGGATGACACAGGCCTAGCCACACACAAACAAACCTACGACGAAACTGGAGAGAAATGAGTACAGTGAATACAAAGATGAAAGAGAAATAAACGACACGGCATAAAAGCAGAGTAAAATCTTTTCTCCACATGCACTCATTTGTAGTTTGGGAGGGATAATTCTTCCTCGTGCAGTCATTGGCTCCGCTCAGATAATTTTAGAAGGGTATTGGTCCGCCTTTAGTTTAATATTACTGGGTTATTGCAGCCTTACATCTTGAAATAAACTTCATTAATTGAAACATAAACTTAAATGCATTAGTTATTGAATGTTTAGTTAATTTAATGATTACTTTAATTCCAATGTTCATTATTACAATATTTTTAACTTATATATTATAACGTCATTGACAATTGCAGATTTGTAAATTTGAAAGAAAATGATTTCTTGTAGTGGTATACAAATGTTGCTTGGAATATAGAATTTTTACCTAGTTAAAGACTAGGATGGGCACATGAAGGAAGAAGGCTGCAGAGCCCGGTTAGTTTGTAGTAAGGCGGTTTGCTTAGCCATACTACGGGATCCACTCCTGTTGGATTACCACTGTTGTAAATGGCATGCATTCCGTCGTAGAGAAACTGAAAGGGGAACTTGGACTGGGTGGGAAACTTATTGAGCTGCGAGATGCCATTGCACCTCGCATTTTGCATCGATATGAATGGCAGGTGACCTCCCTCTGAACTGTAGGCTAGGCGTCGTTCGGCAGGGAAGGTCACAATGCCCAACTGTGGTTTAGGAGGGACACGCCTACAAGGCTCACAGGGCAGGGTGGGTAGGTTAAGTGCAAGAGAAGTGTTCCAATTCAACTTTTTATTCCAACTGCATTTCAAATTTGCCAGCAACGTTTCAGTAAATATTTACTCGCAGTGTGAAAGATAATTCAAAATGCATAATGAAGGATTGGAATACGTCTTCCTATCTGAAGGAAAATCGAAGGTCTGCCCATCGTTCAGTCTTCCTTCAGTGGGAAACTTGTTAGTTGGCGGACAGCACACTTTAAACAGGGTGGGATTTTTTCGAAACGGCTGTAAATCATTTTCAACATATTCATTAAATATAAACAAATTTACTTTTTTCTTTACAGGATCATAAGTCCGCGTGAAACGTGGCAATTTATTAAATGTAAGACATTCACATTTTTTCTTTACAGGGACCTAAGTCCGCGTAAAACGTGGCAATATACAAATTGTGAAGTCCACATGTACATGTGGCAAAAATTAATACATTTAAAGGAATGTATATAGGTCTTTTTTATGGGAACGCCTTATCGAACCTCCTAATCAATACCCTATATAAGCCTACCAAATAAGTCAATATATTGCATTATCACTATACTAATTCTGCTTTCTTTCAGGTCTAATTTTGAATTTCCATTTCAGCCTTATTGTAAAATAGCTAGAAGAGATGTGAAAAATGCAAAAAAGTAAAACAATATTAAATTAACACCCGAATATTTCCTTAATCCTGCGCTGGCGAATAGTTAATCAATACAAAATTTACAGAGATAATTATTAACTCTGTAGAAGTGTGTATTGATTCGTCGAAGAACAGATATCTGTGCTCATATTTTTTCTGTTTCAGGTACTTTTTTATGTGATACAGACGTAACCATCTTCTAGGACTAGTAAGAAAATGACCTACGAAAGAGACTGGAAAGGAATTAAATCTCAGGCTTCAGCTGTATGGAAAGTGAAGAAATAAACATGTGAAGATTGTTTTATGTATTGTGACTGGTAAAAACGTAGATTAGCCATTATTTACATAATTTCTTTTCTCAAATTCCATCTCGATCAGGTTTTACGTGTAGTTTCCTTTGACCAATGGAGCAAATTCTAAAATGACCCATTTCGTTCTGGCCTTTGAATACTTGGTTGGTACTTTCATTAATCAAAACTATGAATAGAAGGGCAAGGTAGATATTCTGAAGTTGGAGACGAGGTAATTTGTATTAACCCCCGTACGTCAAACGTCCAAAACCGTTTTTTTAAAAATATAGATCTTGCATACGAAAATTCTTTAAAGTGTAATTTATCAATCATAAATTAATCTTGTGAAAATACGGAAAATTAAATCATAAAGTTTAGATCGAATTTTAAAAAATAGAAAAGTGAACTCATTAAGTGTGTCTTTTCTTTTTTGATTGCAGGTCCTAAGTAACAACCATTCACGGTGACGCTGAACGAGGGTGGAAAAATTCTAACTCATTTTGTTCTGCTTCTTTTATCTTCTCAGCGAACTCCAAATTTTGTTCAGTCTTCTCATAAACATTCTTCTAAGCCTTTTTACACATTACTTCTCATATTTGGGCCTTCTAGATTAAAATGGGTTTTCTTTCTACCTCTTCAATCGGGTATTTAATTGAAAACTTTTAAGGTCTCTTCTTCATCCAGTGAAAATGACCGTACCAATGAACGGCTTACTCCCATACTTCATTTTTCTTCTGCTGCCTTAACTCCATTGTTCCGTCTGCGTCTAGACTTCTTCGCCACTAAGGTCACATTTACGCTCCATAAATATTTTTCACTATACTGTGAGATTTTTTTGGTTTTGTCGTGATGTATTACTAGGGCTTCAGATCACGTAGAGCTTTTGTAAGATGTTAGATCACAATCTCTGGAAATCTATTGAGATCAGCTGTCTTGCAGAGAATTCAGATCTGAAGTTCCATTAGTTTTGCAATTCATTGTTCACAGGACTATTTCTGAATATCTGGAACTTCAGAAATTGAGACGAAACACGATAAATATTTCAACTGTCAACTAAGATTGACACATTTTTCTCAAGGTTACACATTTTTCAAAAAGATTAAAAAAATTAAGTTTTACGTTGCAGGGTAAGCAGGTTTCCGGATTATATAATAAACGTACTTTCAATTTTATTAAGAACTTTCCCATGTTCCATTACGAATCAAATGCGTTAGTTCTCGATCAGAATTGTTCGTTAAAATTCCTTGCTAATATTCTAGCTTGTCAAAAAGTTAAAATGTTGCAACCCAAATTTGGTCGGTTTGCTTTGAACAATGAAATCAAATGATCTTATACATTCTTATAAAATGTTTGAGGTTTTCTGGTGTAATTTCTTTAATTTCGTAGTGTCGTTGGCGATACAGAATAATCTTGGTGTTCCATATTTCAAATCTGGCTGATCTTTTATTCCGTCACCTTCTATAGTTGTGCTATTAAGATATTACATTTTCTTCAACTATGTAAATCAACCAATCTTCAGAACGAATGTTGGATTTTAAATCTAAGATTCTATAAATCCTTTTCACACAAGTTATTAACACATTTTATTAAAATGTGAAACTTTGCTACCGAAGTTTCAAAATCAATATTTACATTTAAGGTGACTCGTGGCTCAGCGATGTCACTAGCATTTCACAAAGGAGGTCCTGGTTCGATTCCCAGAGCATCTCCTATGAAATTTGTTCCAACAAAAAGTTTGCCTGCTGACAAATCCCTGTCAAGGGTTTCAAACCCCACCCTTATCCTAATTCCTTTCAAATTCTGGCCGCTGGGTGAATCAACCTTGTGAAGAGTTTCAAACCGTACCCTTACACGAATTCCTTCCCAATTCTGGCCACAGGGTAGTAACACGGTAGTGCGTGAGACGCGTATGCGGAGATGCTAGTACCTGGCGGTCCTCTTCACTCCTGACAAGACTTCAGACTACTGTTATAGAAAATACTTTTCAAGGGAGAATTACTCCACAAACCCGTTCAACGCAAAGTTGTTGGCTTAGATGAACGTCAGTGACAGAATTTTTAAAATACCATCAATTGAAATAATTAAGCAAAGGGCAACCGCGCAACCCGATTTTGTTCTAATTTTTTTAAGAAGCTAAGGTGGCTATAAAACACATTCAATATACTTTTAAAGTGGTGTAATTTCATTAAGAATGCCGGTTGTATCGCTCAAATTCAAAGTCCAATTTCAAAATCTTGCTACCGACAGTTTGTTAGAATTTTTTTATAGTTTAGTAAACTTAAGTGAAAGCCAGGGATACGGAAATTTCCTACTCGTACCAAACTACTCACATTTTTTAAGTGCGTAGAGTCATTTATCGTAAAGTTCTAAAATTGAGAGGTAAATTGCATTGACAAAGTGGTTTGGAGGGATATGACAAGTAGATTTTTAATCTAAAAATTTAATGTTTAATTAAAATCGGAAGTATACTACTTTATAAATGCACTCTAATTTATGCTGGAAAAAGTTTAAAAAAATACGACAATTTTTCAAAAAACATACACTATTGTATGGGCTGTTCCATTGCCTCCAAAAATTAAAATATCTTAATGGTCCCTGGGACGGCCTAACGTTTGCTCCTGGCACGATTACGAAGTATTTCAAGCTCATTGCGACGGTTTAAAAAATATTTTTTTAAACTTATTTCACAGGTCTTCTAAGCCATTAATATCAATCCCCCAGAGATAAATAATGGGCGCTGATAATTTCTACCAACGCACTAGTAAATATTATCACTAGTTTACGAAAGTTCATAATCTCAATAAGAGTGAAATACACGGAAGAAAATTACTATAATTCTGCAGGAGAACCTTGACACAAAGTAAACAAGCAAGGTTAACCTTTGCACAGATGTTGATAATTTTCTACATCTGACGACCGAGAAAATAAAGAATATTTCGCTCAACTAAAATCACGATGAAAATGAACAAAATGGATATTCACTTAAAAAATATTTCGTAAAGTCTTTGTTATACAATTTTAGCTTCATTACAAAGCAATCATGTTAGCATTATCTACCACAACTGATGCAAGCTTTAAAGCTTAAAGCCAAAGACTTCTTCTGAAAATAAAGTGAATCTGTACAGTGAACTTCAAAGAATGATAATCACAACAATAATTTTAGCAAAAATAAACTTCCCCAATCAATGATACGCCAATGATACATCAATGAAATTTATAGGAAAAATCAAACAATTCAAGAAAACGCTACTAAACGAAAACATATGGAACCAAAATTTTCGTAATCAAATTTATAATTAAAGCCATATAAAGGAGCATTTAGTTGCAACAAGTTATAAACGACCTTCATTCTAAAATGAAGAAAACAGGAGAAAGTCTCAAAATGTAGAATCCACCAGAGAGACAAGAGTGCAGAAAACTTTCTTAGATATTAAGTCTGTAACTTCTCGAAACTAAAATTTTTTGTTGTAAAATTTTGCCTTAAATCGTATAAAAGCAATAATTTTGCCTGAAACTATATGACCGCCTTCCACACTTCAAGAAGTTTCAAAATAAATGAAGGACTGCTTTTTTGAAGAGTTGTTCTGGTTGTAGTGAAAAATCGGATAAAAAAGGGAAAAGATGTAGTGCAGTGTAGTGCAGTGTAGTGCAGTGCAGTGCAGTGCAGTGCAGTGTGGTAAATAAATCCGACGTGTAGCTTTTATAACTATTATATAGGATAAACATTAGGATTATTTTTTGTATCCTTAGGTATAAGGTGTATTTGATTCAATGTATGAAAACTAGTGTTCTTTCACCAGGCTGCAAATAATTTAAAATGCAAAAGTCTTAGTATCATTCGTAGAATTGCAGATACAATGCTGATGGGCGTCTACAAATTCTAAGAAGAAATTATCACATTTTGATATAATTGGTACATTATTTTTCATAAACCTGTTACTCAGAATCCGATTCACCTTGGAGGAATATAGTTTGTGGAACGCCAGGCTCGTTAAACATCAGATTGAAGCTTAAACGATAACTTTTTTTTTCAGAAATATTAACTTTCTCGTTTATTTTCAGGAAACCCAACTATTCAGGAAAAACGGATGGTGACACCCAAATTATCTAGAATCTCCACCATAGTGCATGTCAGGAAATAGAAGCATGTGTGAATATGCGTAGTCACAAATGATTCATAGCATGGAATGTAAGGAAACTGGAGTAGTTTAAGTATATAGAATATCGTATTTGTTTTTCAATAGATGTAACAGTGGTGGTGGTATGATGTAGTCATAGTGGGTAATGTAATGTATTAAGTAGATAGATATTTATTATTCTGCAGGTAGGTATATACAACCTGGTGGCAGAACTCTACAATTTACATATTACTAATATTAACTTAAAATTATTTAACAATGTAACTTTAAATTATTTAGACATAATAATAATAATAATAATAATAATAATAATAATAATTATTATTATTATTATTATTATAATAAATAATAAATAATAATAATAATAAAATGCTAACAATAATAGCCTTAACTACATTATTTGGTTGACCTGCAGTTATTTGAAACTATTAAATAAAAGATTACACGACTTTTTAATTACACTTCACTTTCACTTTCACTTCACTTCCCTTCATTTCACATTTCAAATTGAAGTAGCGCATGTAAATGTAGCACCAAAAAGTTTATAAAGCGAAACATGAACAATTTTGAATAAAACAAAATGAGAAAACTTAAAGAACACAAAAAAGAAACTCAGATTATGAAAATCATAATTAGAACAAGGGTACTGTGTGCGAGGATGAAATTGTTAAATTACTGTGACACTAAAATGTGTTGCGGTTTCATGAAAGGTTTATATACCGTGTGATAAAAACTCTCCGGTTCCAGATCGAAGTTAGAAGTATGGGGAGAACGGCTCCGCAGGATATCGGCCGAGCAGTTGGATGGGTTTTCGCCGTCGGCCACAGGGTCATCGCGCTGAGTGGCAGTGCGGCCTCCCTGCATCATAGGACGGAGACGGGGAACCACAAGATAAGGAAGCTGACCAGTGGAGGTGTTCGTGTTTGGCGTTCCACGGCCCTTCAAACTTTGCCTTGAAGAAAAGCGGATCTGTAGTCCCCACGATGTGGTCAGTACTCTAAACTCCAGCAAAGAAATGGTCTTCTAAAAGTTTTAAACAGTCACAAATGAAATTATAAATAGCACAGGACAACATTGTTAGTATCGACGGTTACTACTGGTTTGCGTTGAAGCTTTCTAAGAACTTGTTTTGCTTACCTCTGTAGATCTCTCTAAATTTTGGGTATCGTTTTTTCCCTTCATTTAACGGGAACAAAGAACATTACTGCAAAATAACCATAACAGTGAAGTTTGCTCTCGAATATATTTTTGGAGATTTCATGCACTTTCGCCCCTTTAAATTGTAGAAAGAACTAGCAGTAATTTATAGATAATACTTTTATTTGAAGTTGGATTTCATTTGAACATGGATAAGAGCCCAAAATTTATTGCTTATTTATCCTTGAAAATATATTTTATTACATGGGAATGACTTTTTTTAAATTCAAAATTAAAGGAGCATATGACTTAGTGTAGGGATCACAGAATTTTGAAAATGTGCACACAATTTACTTCTCCCCATAGCACGTCATACGCAGTTTTAACTGTTTTTCGACGTAAAATAATTAAGTTAAACACATGTTAGAGATTAACTTTTAGAGTGAATGTCCGATTAGTCTATAAACACTTCATTACTTACTATTTATTGAAGAAAGTTGCAATATCGATAGAAATAGTCAGCAAACCAAGCGAGACGAGTCACAATAATGAATTTAAAAAAAGTTTCTGTTCGGTTTGGAGATAGTGAAGGAGTCATTGGAGGGGTGCTCGTGTAATCAGTAAATAATTGAATAATAAAAGGCCTTAAAATTATGTGTCGGAATCGCCAAAGTGACTAAAGGATTTATCACTTTCACATTAGTGTATTATGAAAGTACGAATATAAAAAATATAAGTCTTGAATATGTTTTTGTGTTATGACAAATTTAAAATGAATGGCAAGGATATCCAGAAGATGTTTGCTAGTTTGCCATCCAGAAAATGTTATCAAATCTTCGCAGTTAAAATCATTAACTCGTAAATGTACTTTAAGAAACTAGTGGTTAAATGTTCAAATTCATGATTCCGATGTTTAAAAAAAAATTAATGTTCCAGAACCGTAAGGACTGCAGTAACCAGCTACATACTACGATCCTGCAGTGCCTTAATGAAGGCAAACGGCACACCAAGCACGGAGAGTGATCGGCATAATATGGATGGGGGCTGGCCCTATTCGCCATGTGCTACCTGTAGGATTTCACGAATATGTGAGATGGAAACGCTGTCATGTTCTTGTTCCGGTGTTCCTCTTCAGGACAGTACTGAAATAGTGCTGACATGGCTGAAGGTATGGCATTTGTGAGCATGCAAAACTTGTAAACTAGTACGCCGCGTTCTCAGTCTATTAATTCTCGACGCGCGGTCATAATCACGTAGGAAAACTTTTCCTCGTGAATCTCTGGAATATAATGAAAGCTTGCTAATGCACTACCCTATGTACATTTTGTACGCAATACTACTTGCCATCAGTATATTTGCATATTGCTATCTCATAATTTTCGTCACCTCAGTGTGTGTTACTGAAGACATTATATTGGTTTTGATTACTGAGCTCTTTTCTGAGAGTTTTGAAAATTTATTTTTGTATAAACTGACAAGTTTCGGGAGTATGACTGGCTTTTCATTCATTTACACCCAAACAGCAGAAAATTATTGAAGTCAGGGCAAAGATTTAAAGAGTTGTTGCCCTAAAATATTAATTTCAATTTCAGCAAATAGAGATCTTTTTCTGATAAAAGTACTTGTGCAAAAGTAAGAATAATAGATATAATTTTAAAGTGAGCGGCGCGCTCAATCTAAACTTATGTTAGAATAGGAATCAACTAAGAGTTAATTTGCAAAATTAGATTTTCGGCCCCCATAGGCCATAGAAGTTAGCAACATTTACGTCTATATATGTTAAAGATCTTTTAGTGGTACATATAAGTTACTATGATAAACTTCTCAGCAAACTAGATTAAAATTCGTTATCTTCAGTCTCCAAAATATTAATTTTTCAACGCAAGATTTCCACGATTATGAATTTTGAAGAAAAAATAATATATAGAGAGGACTGGATTTAGAAAAATATTAAGTAAAAGTTAAATAACCTGAATCTGTTATTTGAATAAAGAAGGGAAACTGATATCAAACGTATGTAGTGTTTCAAAATTATAAAATAATAAAAAATATTAATATGTGTATAATATTCGCTGGGAATGTTAACACAAATTCAAGTATTAGAAATTATAAATGTGTAGGTTATAGAACTTGAATTTTGTTTCAGAAAGAGTTCACAGCAGCGAGCTTGGAATGATGCTGTGAAGATGCGTTAAGGAAATGTAGTTAAATAGATTAATTAGATATTAGAATTGGTATTAAACAGATTTTTTGAACAATGTCTAAAAGTTCGTTGCAGATTTCGAGATACCAAACTAATTTTGTTAATATTAATATGAACGTTTTGAGGAAGTGAACATTGTTAAAAAGATCCATTATTTTAAGAATTTTACGAATGGTCTTCACATTCGAAACCTATGAACTTAACAAAACGCAACTGAGAAACGTAGAAGCGTTATGAAATCTGCAACTACTCTTAACTCATACATCTGTACCTGGTGCACCAGTTTCATTTTTATATTTAAATGAAGGGATTAAAAATGCAAAACTTTGACTGTTGTGATAAATTTAAATATTTTTAGAATTTAGAATTTTTGTCACCTTGTTTGTGTAATAACAGCATTGTAAGATGGTGAATTGATTGTATGTAAAACTGTAATTTTGTATTTTATCAGATAAGAAAAATCTGGGATGTTGGACAACGTGTAAATATTGATTTCTCTGAAAAAATTAAAAAATGCGCTAACTTCCTGAATAACATGTTCCTATCACCCCAAACTTGATAAAATGTATAGTGTTATGTGAATAAGAGCAAACCTTAAACTCTTAAATTGATGAAAAGAGGTAATTAAAATTGTCCATTCATTTGCTACTAATATTCCGTCCCCTCAATATCCATGTTAAATAACCTAGTTCTCGCCAAAACCCGAGAAGAACTGAGATCACAAAATTCTAATGGAGTAAAATGTCAAGTCAACAAATATTAAGTTTAGTAAACGAAACTGGACTGTTTAAACTGTATCTTCGGAGTTTTAGAACATTGTCCACAGTCTTTTTAAAAGTTTAAAATATAGAGATATGCAAGACTTCTCGGTCGATCAGTTATTGTAAATGTAATCTAATACCACAAAATTCGCACACCAAGAAACGTCTTGTCTAAGCGAACACTTCATAACTCCATATTGATGAAAATGTTCACAAGCATGCTAGCTCATTTTTTGTTATCGGGCCAAAGAGCACCTGGTATATTTAGAATGGACGCATTAGTTCCTATGGCGGCAATTTCGAGAAAGAGAATTTCAAGAAAGGCTTAAAGAAATCTCTTAAATCTAAAACTTGGGTGGAAATGTCGTAATCGCTCGCGTTGATTTATTTCAAAGGTCGCAAACATCTAAATGTTTAGTGAAGAACCAAATACTACTGAAATATCAATTCAAATTACAAATTATAAAATACAAATAAAGAAATACACATGAGATTGCAAAAGACACGAAAAAAGGGGATAGTAATAATTAATAGCAAATATTACAAAAAGTAGAAAAATAAGTTGAGCCCCTTTGCTTGTCTGCTTTCGGCATAACTCGGAAGACTGTGCCCAGAGGGAAAATGACGGTTTTTTAGCTTTCTGGAATTCCGGCTAAGGGTTGGAGGTCTTGTTTTGTGACTTTTTCTAGTTCCGTTTGGATTTTATGGATGGGTGTGTAGAGTTAAGAAACTCGACGAAGATGTCCAGTTGTATCTGTCCGTAGAGCTAAAGTATTATCGACGTAGCCATACCAGCACGTTAAATTTTGAATAATTCCCACAATACAATTAATTCGAATGTAATTTACCCATCAATATGCCTGGAGTCCTCTTAAATATCCACGTGTTCCAATCAATGCGAGTTGGAAGAATACCTAAGCGCCTTAACACCATGAAGGCCACCATGTTACGTAGTCAAAAGGCAATCAATAGCAAACAACGAGCATGCTGTCTTTTACAACACTCGCTTTGTCTTTAAAGACGCTCATTACAATAACACTTTCAAGAACCTCTTAATTTCTCGAACTTGACTTGCTAAGTAGAAGATACACCTCGAACGTATATGACAAGATTTTACCTTGACCCAAATCAAACGTCGGCGACCGCTCTCTTGACTCGCCCGAGGAGATATCTGAAGGTGGCTCCACACATTCGGCATTCGGCGAGTAGGACGCGACCGCTCGCCGAAACCCGAGTAGTGTGGATGAGTTGCTTTCTATTTATCGCGCGACTAACATTCGGCCCTACCCACCGCGTGTCGATATTTTGCTCACACCAAAGAAAACGAATATTCGCCGAACACGTAAGCTGCTTGCAATTCAGTGAGGAATTGTTCACTACTCGGCGAATGCGGAATCATTGATAAGTGATTCCGAGCTCGTCAACTACATTCTTCCCGTAAGTGTAGTGCATGTTTCATCACGGGCGCTGGTAGTGATCTCCCCCGCTTGATGGCGAGATCCGGAGCCGACCTATCTCGGCTTGCGGGGATTTTCCCCCAACTAGGTACCTCTCACCAGCGCGGTAGGCCCGCCATGGCGGGAAAGCTCCAGGTCCCGCCCAGGCGGGACAAGCTCTAAGCTCCCGACCAGTGTGATAGTGCAGGGCATGTGAGAGTTAGTGTAAGTAAGTAGTAAAGATAGGATAAGGAAGAGTAGGAAAGGTAGCGCGCAATTCGTGGCCCGTTTGTTAGGGAACTGCCTCGGCATTTGCCTGGTGTTGATGGGAGAAACTACGGAAAACTACCGATCAGAGCAGCGGGCCATTAGAATTCTCATTCAGACAGTGGTTGAATTCGAGTTATCTGACTAGCTAGTGTCGATATTTCGTAAGTTTCCTCCCATTTCACGGAAACTGTCTACGTGGGCCTCAAATGTCCCGGGCAGCGTTAGCGGAAAGGCGCGAGTATTTTTTGGAAACACCAACTAAATTAAATGGATAAATGTAACACGTGTGTAATGTTCTAAATAAATAGTGGTGATTTCAAAAGTTGTAGATGCTAAGATAGTTAAGTTAACTTGGCGTAAGAAACGCCAATTTAGTACGGCAAATTCACTTGCTTTGTCTATTTCAATGGAGACGGCAAGGTTCCGTTCTCCATCTTCCGATGTTCACATTATTCATCCTTGAGGCGAACAAATGCATTTTACAGAAGCCTACAGATGCAATGCAGTTTGACTTTTGTTCCTGGCGTGTCTACTGGCATTTCTACTTAAATACGCGTATTTCACAAAAGTTCCAATAATCTATATGGTTTAGTGGTAAAAAAATACTCGCCGACAGGATGCAATTGTATCTAACAACAAAGCACAGCTTTGTAAGAAGATCCAAACCATTGCAAGTGATGAATAGGCTAGTATTCAGATATGTCAGAATTTACCTATAAGGTTTGTTTAGGATGAATATGTATGGTGCGGATTATATATAGTACGGATAAAGTACAAGTCATTTGAGCGACATCTTCAAGTTGATTGCACCATTTTTAGAGCAATGGAAATAAATAAGGTAATTAAATAAATGCATTCTCTACGTGTTTCGTTTATCCGTATGCTTTAGCTTCTTGTCAAAAATGTTCGCCGAATCGCCTCGCTGGAGATGGTCGCAGCGTGGGCGGGTGAGAAAGGAGGGGATACTGAGGAGAGGGATAAGTGTAACGTTATCGTCCCACCGCTGCCACCAATTTTATGGTGTAACGTTTCGACACTAACTCTGATTTTCAACGTTTACGTTCTGTATAATTTCTTTCATTCATATTTCTTTAAAACAACATCTTTAGATTCCTTTTCAAAACAATTTTTTCGACAATTTCTCTCCTTCATAAAAAATCTATGTCTCACATTCTTTTTCTTACATAAACGTCCCTGTTGCTTTCGTAACTCTCAAACATATGAACAGTTGTCCCAAATTTGTTTACAAACAAAATCAATAAACATATGTTTAATAAGTAAACTTATACGTAACTTTACATAGGGAGGGGAGGGGAGGGGAGGAGAGGAGAGGAGAGGGGAAGGGAAGGGAAGGGAAGGGAAGGGAAGGGAAGGGAGAGGTGAGGAGCAGGGGGCAGGGTGGGCAGAAAGGGTATGGGCGGATTGGGGTTTGACGGAGTGGGGATAGGCTGAGGGCTGAGCGAGGGCGAATCTGCATTGCAGATGAGAGCTCTGTTAGCTGCCATCGCCTACGTAGTCCTCACCTTCTCCATCAGGTGTGAGACGTCATCACCTGCGCCCTCTCTTCCGCCGGTCTCCATGTCGACATGTTTTCTTCTGACGCGTCCATTGCCTGTATTGCTTACCCCTCGCCACACCTTCAGGACTTCATCGTTTTAAAACCAATTGATAACCACTTGCAAACCTGCGGCTATCTCTAGATCAACTTCAACTGCAAACAGCAAAGGGCACCCTGACACCATAATTATCGCCGTAACAGGCACTACCACCATTTCCTACCTTCCCATGCTAACATGTCCGTCATCCTCAAATCATCGCGTGTTTAGCTTCTTATATGGATGAAATATTTGCTAATATGGTCGCTGTCACAACAGACGCCACCGCCACCGCCATTGCCAGCAACGTCACCACCACCACCACCACCACCACCACCACCGTCACCATCACCACCATTACCACCACCATCACCATCACCACCATCACCACCTTCATCACCATCACCACCGCCCCCATCATCACCACCACCATCACCACCATCATCACCATTACCACCACCACCATCATCACCATCACCATCACCACCATCATCACCATTACCACCACCACCATCACCATCACCACCATCACCACCATTACCACAACCACCATCACCACCGCCACCGCTCCTGCCGCCCGGGCTATTACGCAGCTCGCCGCCCCGCTGACCCGCCACCACAACCGCCGCCCCCACCACCGCCACCGCCGCCCCCATCACCGCCGCCCGCATTTGCAACTCCGTGCCAAATTTACTCTGCGCGGCTGTGTCACATCCTGATTGGGAGCGTGCGCTGAATCTCAATTTTTTTTTGTTCCCGCGGTCCCGACCGACCTGCAAGTTCTCTTCCTCGGGGGCTGATTTACATGATGAAAGGCTCAAGAATTAAATCTTGGCGCAATTACGCCCAAATCATCGGCTGCGCGTGCACAGAATGCCTCGTAAATCTTTGCGACGACAGCGAAAACCTCCGGGAAACACCGTGGGATGTGGAATTTATCTGAAAGTTGTGTGGTCGATTTCTTGATTGTTGGAAATAATGGAGCTCTCCCTATCATTTTGCGCGACGCCATGCAAAATGGTTTAAATGCTGATTGCAAATTCAAACTGTATAACGTGATAGCATTATCCCTTCAAGGTTGAATACCTTACCTGCGGTTTTTTGTTTGTTCATAAAAACTTACGTTGGAAATTAAACTATTGTTTTCCTTAGTTGTAGACAATATGTAGATAATCAGCAGAGTTCTTGTGGATTTTTGAGGACGTTTTTGAGAAAAATTGTGTTCTTATTTTGTTATTAGTGTTTTCAATATATTTTTAATTGGAAATCGGGTATAAAAGAGTTTTTAATCCATTTTTAAAATATGAACTAACCAAATGTGTAAAATTTATGGAAATACTGAAAAGACAATGATCGCAATATATTTTGTACTAAATCTGAATTATCCATCTTAACAAGACACTACCAGAAAATTAGTGAGGAGTAGTAATAAGTGACGTTTGCGTTCAATGATTCCTACGTCTTGGTTGTTTCAGAAGACGGAGATTTACAAATATACCTTAAACGTATGTCGCAAGAAATAACCTTGAAACTGTGTCAAACAGAAAATGTTGAAGTGATACCGAATTTGAAATAAAATATGACATACTTCTAAGACATCAATGATATAGGAATTGATAAATCTGCTGCATTTTTTATGGTTGCTTCCAGGGGTGTTCAGAAGAAACAAGGGACTTGAGGTAGTAGATCCACAGGAACTCCTTGTTTCGAACGAAAGTTTCCTTCATTTATTACTATTATTATTATTATTATTATTATTATTATTATTATTATTATTATTATTATTATTATTACGTTTTCGCATTTATGTCATAGGAAAAGAAAGAAAACCGGAAAACGGCGAATTTTCCGCAGAAAATCTTTTATTGTCTGGTCCCGGTAACGAAAAAGTGGATAAACCCAGTTCCTATATGTAGAAAAATTACTTTCTCTTAAACACGATGCAGCAAAAATGAAGGTTTAAAGGTCCTTGGTACCGAAATCTCGATTGACGACAAAACGCCCGTTCGGCCGTTCGTAGTTCAACGCCTGATGCTTAAAAGAACGGCCTGAATCTCATTTTGTTGATCTCTCTGATTTTCCTAAAATTGCAAATTTAGAATTTAGTGAATTACATTTCAACAACAGTTAAATACTTATGTTTTCAAAAAATGTATTGACAAACTTAAATTTTGTATACATTTTCGGGACCCCGGAACTTTCTTTCACATTACCATTACTATCTGCAATGGAAATGAAGTAATAATAAATATACTCCACGCGGAGTAGTAGCTTAGAGTGACAGTTTTTACTTCAGTATTGGATTGAAATATGTGACCAACAACTCACATAGAAAACAAAATTAATTATTTTATTACATGAATCAGAGACGTTAGATATATTCTTGTATAACTTTGATTAACATATTCCAAGCATCAGTGATCCCAGATCTTCGAACCCCAATTTCATATCTTTATGGCCGGCACGGGTGTCTCAAGGCATCAACTGCAGTGTCTCTTACACGGAGGTCCTGGGGTTGAATCAGACGATGGCCGCATTTTCGACACTTGCTCGTCAGCTAGACCGAGTTCAGCCGCTGTCGGGATGCGAATTCTAGCGGCCGGCTGCTCTGATAGGTATTTTTCCGTGGTTTCTCCGGTCAACACCATGGTAAATGCCAGACCAGTACCCTAACATACGGGCCACAGACCACTCGCGAACTTTAGTTTCTCTTCCTTGACCTATCTTCATCTCTTACTTACACACACACTTCCACTCACAAACACTACTCTTCCACACTCCTCTGCAAACCAGTCGGAAACGTATAGCTTATTCCGGATGGGTTGGTGCTCTGCTGGTGGGAGATATTTGGTTGGGAAAATTCCCCGCCAGCCGGCGATGGTCGTCGCCGGATCTCGCCATGCAGCGGGGAAAGATCCCCGCCACCACCCGCGATAAACATATGCCCTACTCTAATGGGACCAATGATCTTAGCGCTTGGAACGCCTGGAATCACTATGCAATCAAACAATCACATACTTATGAGATCTCCCCGTATTATGTTTTTTTGTCAGTCAAATTACTGTATAAAAAAATAAAGGATTATATTTTCAAACCTTCACAGCTCTAGTGGGTTATTAATTGTTCTATTGCAGACTGGTAGAGATGGCTGAGAGCTTCAACTGATGTCACTACAGTCTCTCTGGCCGAGAGGTCCTAGTTTCCAGACCCGCCGGTGGCAGGATTTTGGACACTAGCTCGTCAGCTAAGTCGGATTCAGGCGCTGTCTGGAAGAGAATTCTAGCGACCGGCTGCTCTGATCGGTAGTTTTCCATGATTTCTACGATCAACATCAGGCGAATGCCGGAGCAGTATCCTAAAAAAGGGTCACGGACTGCGCGCGATCTTTCCTACCACTTTTTTATTTTATCCACACTTATCTACACCCTTACACACACACACTAACATGCACTACAATGCCGGGACACCGATCGGAGCTTGTTCCGGCTGGGGCGGAGCCCCGCTGATGGAAGAGACCTGGTTGGGGAAAATCCCTTTAGCAAATCGTCGCTGGATCTCGTCATCCTGCAGGGGAAGACCATCGCCACCTCCCGAGAAAAAAATGCACTACACTTAGGGGTCTAATGACCCTAGTAGTTGAAGCTCTAGGAATCACTAACAATCAATCAATCAATTCCAGAACGTGACCTTCGTGGGTCTTTAAATCGTATGAAGCCTGAAAAACTGTGGTAACGGACGCCGCTTTCTTTTGTGATATAATGGCGTACCTACAGATGGACGAGTGCCCTAAACTTTTACCACAGGATCAAAGGTTGAGCGTGATTGCAGCAGCCTTCACTCTTCACAGAGCTCCTGAAGCGCAACACGTACTTCACACATTGATAAAAATACCTGCAGTATTAGTATAGAAATACAAGTTGGTTCAATGGGGACGGTATTGTGTCAATCGATGGAAAGTTCAATGTTGAAGTTATTTGATATTGATTTTAATTTTTTTTTTTTCGTTTTTTGACTCTACAACAGTTTTACAACTCTTCAAAGTCAAATCGAATTGAATAACGAGCACTCGTCGGATTTTCATTTTGCAGAAAAATCTGTTGAGTTTGGATTATTGTTCGGAGGGCAACATTGAAAGGATAGTTGCACATTGGTTAAGACCACCACTACTACCACCACTAACACCACCACTAGCACCATCACCACAAACATAACAATAACAACAACAACAACAACTTCACATTTGTAGAATAATTGTCTACAATTGAGTGCATACAATTTCTGTATCACATAGTATTAATATTTGTTCATTTGTGTCACAAATTCTCGCGCGGAGGTAACAGAGCGTTTGCTGCGTAATTGTCTGGCGGCGCCGAGTGCGTCTCGCCGCATGCTTTCAGTGTCACTTCCGCCGTTGCGCTATCGCCATCGCAGCTGTCTGCGCCTCCACCGTCTTACTTGCTCGGCCTGCTGGGTAAGTAACCGCAACCATCACTGTCACGGCCGTCCTCTGGGACGTAGCCACAACGCTTGGCCCAGCTACTTCATTTGTCTTCTCTAAGGTCGTTTCTTTCACTGCTTGTTTACATTTCCTCAACTACGCTCATTTGTCGTCAGCTAAGTACGTAACTTATTCTATGTCAAGGAACGTATCCCTTAATGTGTCAATAACGTGGATTCCAAGGATTGTATTTCGTTGTACTTACTCCTAGAAATATTGGAAATAAATACTTAAGGGACATTAAAATAAAGAGGAATCAATGCGATCGTTGCGGAGCTAAATTTGGGTGAAGTCATTAGATTTAAAGATTATAATCTTTTTCTTGTTGTTTTGGCTTGTGTGTCTTGTAATGTCTTTTAGTAGCTTTATACACGCATACCTTTATTAAGATTTTTTGGAAAAAGTAGTTTTAAAATTCGATAAATTTCACGCAAATGTCAGTTAAAGTAATGAATGCGTCAAAAGGATAAAATAAAGATAAGTTTAGAGAAAATTTCGATAAAGATAGGCTAACAGTAAATATCTAAATTTAATTTATGAGCAGTAGCTCATTGCTTCCTTGTAAAAGTGAATGCTAAAACCTGCAAGTCAATGGTACTAAGTCAATTGTTTGGTAAAAGGGATTATTTTTGCAAAATTACTTCTGTTTAGATGGTATTCCTCAAACTATGGAGAACCAAGTCGAAAACACATTAATTACAAAGTAAGAAGTTCTCAGAACATGCCCAAGTTCATTCAGAGAACAAACACATATTTCAAAACAGCTCATCTGTAATATTAGGTAAATATGGCAGGGAAATTGTTATATATTGTTTATTTCAATTTCAAGGATATTTCTTTGGCGTTGGGAACTATGTCCTTTACTGAACTGCCAACTTTGTTTGTTTGAACAATAACGAAGATAGAATCATTAAAACATCGTGTTCAATTTGATTCAGAGGGCAAGGGCATTTTAAATTTACTCATCTGTAAGATTACGTAAATACGTGCCAAATACCCCTTAACCTCTGAGGTATAAAGTAAAACGCAAATGAATGCAAAACGTTTCTCCAAATATATTGATGTAGAATATAATTGACTGACAAGATGTCTTCATATACCTATCCAGAACTATCACTTTAAAGAGTGCGAAAATTCTGCTCAGTTTGTGAGTTTGTTGTAGTAAATTTTTTTAATTAATTGTAGCCTTTTTTATAGTTTTAGAAAGCATATTCATAGCATTGTTATGTGTGGGTACGTATAGAAAGGTAGCTAATGACCAATATTATAAGCAACAATGTCCGTAATCCTTTTACCAAGGACTTGCAAGGTAAAGTCGAATAACAACTTTCGAGTCATCGAGGACGATTAAATACAAGCAAGAAATAAAATTATTATTAATATTATTATTGTTTGAAAAGTATACTGGTAAGGAAGTGGATTGTCAAAATAAGGATTGTCTCAAAAAATTGAAATGACTAATTGACATTAGAGTTGTTACAATTTGCAATATATTTGGCATTTTCTCCCAAATTCCAGATATTTCAGTTAATCTGCTTCCTGCATTCCTTATCTGTTGAAGCTTCTATGTGCCCAAGCTGAAGTCGTTGATGTTTGGTTGCGTGGTGCATTTCGAGAATCGAGCGAGTAATTTTGATTTGTATATGCCCGCGCGCGTTAGCAGGGGGAGCTCTGCATGACCATGTGTGGCGAAGTGTTATCCGTTCAAAATATCCTGTAAACACGAGTGACAAAAAAAATCAAAATTACTCTAAAAAAAATTATCTAACATATGACAATATGAATATCATTGAATTCGTCTTTTTGTGCTCGTCATGATAGGCTAAAATATGTGTTGTTCCATTTACAGTTACCTCAAGATCTCGCTAAATAGATAAGCAAAAACAATTACCTCAATATCTCTCTAAATACAATTGATATGTTGATTGATGTATGAACTAGCCCCATTCCCTCATGCACTTCTGTGGAAATTGCATTCCAATAACTTTAACCGTTAAAAAATTGCAGGAGGTGCTACTTTTACGTGACTCACACTGTCTATTAATTCCCGGCAAATAAAGGGAAACGGCAATGGCAATACATCTGTCCCTCCCCATAACAATAACAATTTGATAACAAAAAAAATAAAAATAAAAAATAAAAAAACAAAAATAAAAAAACAAACAAACAAAACAACAAAAAAACAGGTTGACATCCCTCAAAAAAGGTAGCATCACCGAACGAAGTGGCTCAGGATCTAGCGCGCTTACTTCGCATTTGGGCGGCCTGGGTTAAATCACCAGCTACCCTGATCGGGATTTTGGTGGTTTCGCTCGGTCATCCAGACGAATGCTAGGATGGTTCAACTTATAGGCCACGATCACAAAAACCCTGGCGGGGTCGCTACCCAAATTCGTTAACTACTTCAAGTCACGAAGGTTAAGAGAATTCGAGACTTTGCGGTTTCTTGGTTGGGTGGCCGTGTAGGAACCCCAGGATCTAACAGCGCTGAGGAGAATTGCCCTCTTCGGGCATATACTGGCTAAATACTGTAGCAGCCGCTAGTCTTGGCTAATGCCCCTGCGGGCCGGCGACTGCAGTAACGATGTCGACGGTGGCGGCGGCGGCGCGTCCCGCGGGGCAGGGCCCCGTGGCGCAAGGCGAAGGCGCGTCGTGAAAGTTCAGGCGTCGCGGCGCTGCGACAATTGCCGGCGGATGGATGAGCGCCTCCCGCGTCGCTGGGCCGGCCGCCGCCGCCGCCGCCGCCGCCGCCGCCGCCGCCGCCGCCGCCGCCGCCGCCGCCGCCGCCGCCGCCGCCGCGCGGGACCGATTTACGGCAGCGGGAGGCGCACGCCAGGCCGCGCGGAGGAGACAGATGAGCGTCTTCGCGTGGGGCGGTCGTGAGGAGGCAACTGGCGACGCAAAATGATAGCGGCGGGCGGGATAGAAGGGACGTGGAAGGGATGCGTTCGGGCTCCTCCCTTCGTAGACTAAAAAGATATGAATAGTTCCATTTGAAAAAAAAAGGAAAAGAATGAATACATGTATTAATTAGCCCCACTCTCTCATGCTCTTTCGTGAAAATTGAATTGCAATAACTCCAACAGTTCAAAAACTGAAGGAGGTGCTAAAGTTATGTGACTCAACTTGTATAGCTGCACAAACTGTATATACCAATCATCAATGCCTACGGAGAGATTCGAACTCGCGGATCCATCGATCCGATCAACTAAGTTTTACACGTATTTTCTTTTCTTTTCTTATCTTTTCTTTTCATTCTTACTTCCCTTTTTCCTTCTCTTTCTTTCTGTTTATCTTCCAACCATCTTTCCTCTCTCTTTCTTTCTTTCTTCTATTTTTTAAAGGATCCATATCCTTCAAAGGATTAACATATACTTGCAAATTGTCGGAAATTCGCTACTAGGTAGTTATGTAATAAAATAGCATTATAATATGCATAGTGAAACTGAAATTTCAAGAATAAATGCATTGTACATGTATTCTGAACTTCGAAGGTTTTCCAACCAGATTTTCAACCAGAACCAGATTTGTCAATGCTTCCAATTTTAGTTTATTCAGCAGAAGAAAATAATATCTCTTATATTAGACAAGATACTATGTCAATGAAATGCCAAGATTGTAGAGACTTCGGCTTTTTACTTTCCGGAATAATTTCCGTTGCAGTGGCTGAGAAATATTCAGTGTTTTGGTTACTGCTATGCGTACTGACTTTCTTTAGCATTAGGTGAAATTGCACGATGGAATACACGAGATGATTTTCAAGATGGAGTGTCACGATAATTTCACTCATTTGATCCGTGAATCTAAAGTATCAACAACACCTCCCAGGTTCTGTTTTGGGTCCATATTCTGTTCGTCGTCCCAAATCCCAAACCAGTTAAGTATCCTTCCAACTGACGTATTTTGAGCTTAGTATAATTTTTAATTTCTCGTGTGTAACTACGTGCTATATAGAAAGTTATATAATGTTGCAGAAATGCCGATTTAGTAGTAGGATTTGAAAGAGTTGTTGAACGGTACTTTCCTGACCGGATGGAAGAAAATATCAAATAAAGCACTACAATTGCGTTGCGATGAGTCGGTGCTTTGTATTTTAAAAATACTAAACATTGTAATTGTAGAAGCTTCGAAAAACTAGTGGGAGTGCATGACACACCGACATTTTTCCTTCTATTGCTATTTTATTCATCAACCACTCATTTTTTTAAAGTGAATGTCATTATTTAAAAGTCTCACATTGAGAGATAAATTTCACTGAGAAAGAATTATTTAGTGTGAATATTGGAGGTGAAAGATAGGTGCGAAAAAAAATTAAACTTTTGCAACGTTTAAAATTTCAGAGGTTTTCATGAAAATCGAAACTCTATTATACTTATTAATGCACTTTCTTCTATTTGTCAAAAATATATGAAGAAAAACTTCGTAGTTATTTTTCAGAAAATTTTCAAAATGGCCCGGACTTCATGTAAAGTATTTTCCAAAATTAAAATACCTCTTTGATCTGCCGAACGGCACATTTTACTTCTGGCGTGTTTATCAAGCCACAACTCAAAATCTTCTCAGCTGACAGAGTTATGCGTAAGACAAACTTACTTACACACATACGTACATATATATATATATATATATATATATATATATATATATATATATATATATATATATATATATATACAAATACATACAAACAACATACACGCAGAAAGACATTCCGATTTTCGGGTACATAATTGCGTGTATCCGTTACACCAATCTCAAGGATATTTAGAACAGTACTTATAGACTTTAATTTTGTCGTGTTTGCAAAGTTACTGCTCGAACAAACCTCTAACTTAGATTTTATGACTAAACATTTGAGATCGTATTATTAATGTGATTCCAATTATTTGCCTTTCTTAAGTAAAACGTAGGAGTAATGTAGTAATTTATAGAAAAGTACATACGTAGGGAACAAGAGATATAAAATAAATAGAGGCTAGTGTTTTCACTGCGCTTTCTACATTTCTACTAACATTTTTATTCGTTTTTTTAATTTTTTTAAGACGACGAGCCAAAAGCGGATGACAGTGAGGATTAGCTCACCACTGGACCCTAACGATGGAAAAACGGAAAACGAGATAGAAAGATCACGCGTGGTTCGTGACTATGTACGCCTGTGGTATCCGTCTTGAATTCATCAGAGGAAACGAGCGATAAAGGAATCCGGCCTCTGCACTCCATATTGAGGCTGAGAATGGGATTATCCCATCTCTTTAACATGTAACGAAAATTCTGCTACCATCCTCACTTGGACCTCCCGGTCTACCAAACTGAAGTTGCGTATTGGCAACTGTACACGTTTTCACAGCTGGCACGACTCAGCGAACTTCTAGAATAAAATTCCCAACACCCCACACTTATCTCTTCAACTTTTCCCTCTTTCACCACCCTTGCCGTCGCTTTCGCCATGCCTCGGCTCCCGTCGCTTCGCTTCGATCTCCTCATCCCTCCCCTCCCCCCTCCATCCCGCTCGCAGCTGCTTGTGCCCCATCCCGGATCCGCTCCGCGCGGGAGGCGGCCGTCGTCTGTCAGCGTCTGCGCTCCGCACGCGCAACCTTTGGCCCCCTGGCGGCCACCGCGCGCACCCCTCCCCTCCCTTCCCCTCCGCCCGCCCACGCCTCCCACGCGAAGCCACGGGCTTCCTGGGGAGAAGACCGGAGGGTTTTCGCACGGTGTGAAGTACTGTCGTACACGACTGGATCGGGTGCGGTAGCTCAGTGCATCAACTGGTGTCACTTCAGCGCCTCTGACCGCGAGGTCCTAGGTTCGAGTCCTGACGGCGGCAGGATTTTCGACACTAGTTTTTCAGCTAGGTCGAATTCAGTCGCTGTCAGGAGGAGATTTCTAGCGGTCGGCTGCTCTGATCGATAGTTTTCCGTGGTTTCTTCGATCAACATTAGGCGAATGCCGGAGCAGTACCGTACCAAACGGGCCATGGACCGCGCGCAACCTTTCCTTCCTCTTCCTTGTCCTATCTTCTCCCCTTACACACACACACTTACACTAACATGCATTACACTACCACATATTCCGGGAGACCGGTCTGGAGCTTAGAGCTTGTCCCGGCTGGGGCGGTGCCCCGCTGGTGGGAGAGTCCTTGTTAGGGGAAACCCCACTAGCTGACAGTAGGTCGGCGCCGGATCTCGCCATCCAGCGGGAGAAGATCACCGCCATCTCCCGAGAAGAAATGCACTACACTTACGGGAATAATGACCAAAGCCGTTGACGCGCCCGGAAACACGAAAAAATCAATCAATGCACGACTGGCATCAGTCGTATCAGTTTTACATTATGGTGTGAAAAAAATCCTCAATGTTAGGAACGAGCTTTTTGGGATATGATAATTCTGAATGTGCTAATTTTGCAATAACAATAGCAATCAGACACGTGGAGGTTGCAATGGTGGATCCAAGAAGCAGTGGGCATGGAGGACACGACTCACGAAAGCCACTTTGCCCGATTTATTCAATGGAATTACGTTTATGGCATATCACAGTCAAAGAAATAATTCCATTACATCATCATTTATTCATTTCCATCATACATAATTATTTTCAACATCATTGTTGACTAGCATTTCTATACAGAATACTTATTTCGTTTTGTTGTAAATCAATAAAAATATTGGGAAAGAATTTTTGTGAAATTTAGTAGAAAAACTATGCAAATAATATTTATTGCGTATCCAAACAACCCATCTAATTTTAACTACATTTCATGTACCAACTACCAACTAAAACACGCACCTTTCCGACTATTTGCCCATTGAACGTGGAGTTCCTCAAGGATCGATTTTAGGCCCTATTCTGTTCCTACTTTACGTAAATGATAGGCCCTCGACGATTCGAAACGAAAGAACGGTTCTCTTGGCAGATGACACGAACATCCTTTGCAATAAAGAAACCGTAAATAGTATAATATCAGATGTTTCAAATTGGTTCCGAAATAACAAATTAATAGTAAACGAAAAGAAAACGGTTTAATGCAGTTTTCCATTTCAAACAAACAATTCTGTGCTCCATTGAAAATGAACGGTGTACCATTAACTGATGTTAAGGCAACAAAATTTTTAGGTCTCTCAATTCAGTCAAACCTTAAATGGAACGTCCATTTAAATGAATTGAACACAAAATTAAGTTCATTATACTACGCGTTCAGAATTCTTGCAAATTCAGTCAGCCTTCATACTGCTCGTTGTATATACTTCGCGAATGTTCATTCCCGCCTGAGATATGGCATAATATTCTGGGGAAATACATCTTATAGCTCCCAGACTTTTAGATTACAAAAACGAATTGTACGAATAATAACCAAATCCCACCCACGTGATTCATGTAAGCCTCTCTTCATTAATCTAGGAATTTTACCATTACCGTGTCTGTTTATTTACGAATCAGTTGTTTTTGTCAAAAATGACTTGCTTAAGGGCGGGAATATATTTTCAGAAAATGCCGAAGTCTATTACTATAACACTCGACGTAGAAATCATATTCATCAGGTGACAGTATCGACAGCTCATTACAAAAAATTCACATACAATACATGTACATTATTTTACAACACTTTGCCAGACGACATTAAACGATTAAATTTGATAGAAAAGTTTAAATCCCAAGTGAAATCGTTTCTGCTGCATAACTGTTTCTATACAATTAGAGACTATACTGAGCATCACAAGAAAAGTACCATTAATTTTAACAATGATACATAATGCATTATTTACCATTTGGACTGTATAAATGTGTATAAACAACCTGTAACAACTATTGTACTACAGCCTCCGGGTCAATGATCCCCATCTCGATCAGGTTTTTCGTCCAGTTTCCCTGATCCATTGAGCAAATGCTGAGATGGCCCCTTGTTTTGCTTCTGGACATAAATGTAACTTCATTTTCTGTGCACGTCTTCTAGAATTCAGTGGGAAATACAATTATTCAAATTATCGTTTCCATGTTGTCGCGGCAGGAAGTATTATTCCGAAGGACAACATGATAAGAGCCAAAATTTATTGCTTATTTATCCTTGAAAATAGATTTTATTACATGGGAGGGTTTTTTTGTTTTTGTTTTCAAAATTTAAGTCGTATATGACTTAGTGTAGGGATCACAGAATTTTGAAATTGTGCGCACAATTCACTTTTCCCCATAGCACGTCATACGCAGTTTTAACTGTTTTTTGACGTAAAATAAATAAATAAAATAAATAAATAAACAACCATTACATCTACTTGAACCTCAACACATCCTTTTTACTTGAATTCAACAATTTAGTGCGGAAAAACCTACACGAATCCTCTGCTATTACCGTAAGGACGGCGCAATGAAGTTACGAAACGTTAATGCCTAAGTACTTTTTGAAAAGATATCTAGAAGAAATTAATTTTATAACCTTCAGAAAGAATGTTCAAGAAACGAAATGTATCTTCTTACTTTAGCTCGCAGATTGATGGGAGGATGGATAAAACATAAGTACGATATGTAAAAATATAAACATTGGAAAAAAGACCTTGGGTATGTGATTTATTAAAGCAAATTTGAGGAAATTTACGGCTGTGAAAAAAGAATTAGGAAGATAAATACCGATAACTTTCTCTAAAACTATTTTCGATGAGGTAATGACATTCAATACATTTATGCTGAGCAAGTCAATCGGTAATAATGAGCATTATTTCAAATTTATGAATGGGAAATATTATTTTCACAAAACAATTTCATAATAATTATGAAATGGTTGTGTTTCTACCTACTTTTTATCTAGGAGTTCACAGCAGCACGTATTCCCTCTTGGGAACGAGGCTACGCTTTCAAGAGCAGGCACGACTTTCGCCAACTTCCTTTGAATTCCGGGCACGGCTGGGCCATAGGGGTCAGGGCGTCGTAGGCCAATATAATCTGTTACCGGAAGGTGCCCGTTTACTCACCCTCCGGGGCCTTAACGCTGCGAGGGTCGATCGCGCAGTCTCATTCGATTGGTCGATCGCAACTGCTACTTGGAGAGCGAGCGTTCGCCCATGCGAAATATCGGTATGAGGCAATATTGCACCTAACCGTAACGTAGAAACGATTTAGGGGGAAAATATTCGAGAATGCAACGGTTATGGTGCTACTAGAAGAAGCCGGAGTGTCTTTAGAGATACGATCGTATGCAAGCCACTTTCGGATGGTGGTCGTCGCCGTCGCAGGTTCTATGAAGCTAGGGAGTGTACATGGAAAATACATCGCTGCACTCCCTATTTCCTCGAATTGATGATGTACGTGCAAATTATTATTTTTAATAAATAATAATAATAAAAAATATATATTTGGCCTGGATAGGTCTATTAAAAAAATGCGAAAGAAGAAGGCTCAGATCGTAGATTTTTGTATTCGAGACTTTCACTTCAGTAGTGGTTATTTGTATGCAGTTATATCTTTCTGTGTGCTAAATATCTTTTCCCAATTCACCTCTTCGGGTTTTGGCATTATCTTCAAGTCAGTGGAATATGCAAATTATTACAAATATGCGAGCTATTGTTAATAATGTCTACGGATTGGACTTAGAGATTGTTTTGAATTTCAATATTAAAAAAGGTTGCTTTATTATGCATGAAACAAATCATATCTAAGAACCAGATACTCAATGAATAATGAATAACTAAAAAGTGTTTATACTGTAAAAGACTGTGTTACAATTAATCATAATCTGATTTCCTATTGACACATATTTAGTATCACCAATAATGCATGAAAACATTTTTCTATTAATCGAAATTCTAAAAGGCTCGGTGTCACTTCATGTTTGATGCACGTCTTGAATTGTGCTGTCCTCTCTAAATTGGAATACGCTTCACTTATTGCAATATTCTTTTTAAAAATACGTTAGTAATCAAGTTGAAAAATTCAAAAACGATTTCCGCATTACTACAAAAAGTTTAAGCAATCTCCTCATGCAATTTCTAATAATATTCTAGTTAAATAATTCATTACTACTAATCTTGCCAATTATTAAAGAGTCTTTACTGAACCAATGCTTTTATTCATAATAGTCAACGGTCTGTGAGATAATAGTGACTTGCTGTTACAACTGTTGTTTAATGCTCGAGTATCAAATTTAAGGAGTCATGAATTATCATACTTCAAGAAAACTCAAACATCATCTCACAAACATTCATCACTCTTGAGAATGTTTTCTCATTGCAATGAATTGAGTAAAACACGGGTCTTGGGTAAAACACCTTAGTCTTCTTATTCAAGATATAAGAAAATATAGAAGCAATAAATATAGATAAATTGATTTTAGCATTGTTTACTATTCTGTTTATATATTGTTTTAAACTTAAAAACGTTTTTAATTTTGGATGTAATTTATTGGCGTGCTGTGTTTTTTAAGTTGTAATGTATATTGCCATTGTATTATCTCTATCTTTTCGCTTTTCCTTTTCAATTGGGCATTCTTTTTTTCTGTGTTTATCATATCTCTTCACTGACTTCTGTGATGTTTTTCTATAACATCTGCTGAAATTGGGGCTTTGTCTTGATGTAAGTAATAAACTAAATAAATTATTTTAAGGGTTCGATAATTGGTAATCAGCAGGAGGATGAATTAAATCAGTTACAAAAAGTGTTTTAGGTTATTTAAATCAAAAGAAAAATATACGAAGGTAATCCCAAAAGTAAGGTCTCGTATTCTTTTATAAGTACATAGATCTGTTTATTTCTACAATGGTTTACATCAGTTTACAGCTTGAACATTTAGCTATTTTTCGACATAATCACCATTTCTGTCGATGCATTTTTGTAGACGCTGTGACAGCTTTTGTATGCCCAGCTCGCCGCCATGCTGTTCAGAAAGTTAGGAACCTCTTCTTTCACCTCATCGTCGGAGCTGAATCGCTTTCCGGCCAAATGTCCTTTCTACTTAGGGAACCGCTGATAGTCACTGGATGCCAAGTCGGGACTATGGGATGGGAGGGTGACGATGCGTAGGTGGGTGGGGGACTGAGCGCCTCAGTGAGGCGTGTGCAAGTTTACACAGCGCGGGAAGCACTCTTCATAACAGTGTGACCAACTGCCACACAAACAGAGTTCTGTTCTTATAAAAAAACGGAGACCTTACTTTCGGGATTACCCTCATATTTACAATGTACAGTTCACGCCAATTTCCGTTTTAATGAGCCAGCTCCATTAAATTCATTAGTTCAATATGTCAACAAAAATATTTACTACAAACTTTACATTTTTAAACAATTATTCTTCCATCCGTTGAAAACCAAAACGGAGAAGATAGTTTTTAATATTTGTATGATGATCCGACAATTTTAGAAACTCTCTTTGGATAGTGGGCAGAGTTTTCAGAGATTGCCTTCGAATATGGCTTTGGTAGCAACTTCATTTCTCTCTTTTTTGCTCTAAAAAATAAGACAAAAATAAGACTTGATTTATAAATTCAACGAATGAAGAATGGCAATGAACACAGCTTAAATCAAGAACATTTCCTATCCGCAAAGTAAAATGTGTGAAAAGAAGGAATATAAATATTACGTTTGAGCTATATTTTTTATAAATAATATCTTCAATGAGGTTAAATAAATTCGATTACATTCGTGTTTGCATGGAAATTCGTATTAATGCAATATTCATTTATGCTCTCCACTTAGATCAGAAAAGTTCAACTACAAAGACCTTGGAGGGTTTTCACAAGAAACAAGGAATAACGCTCACTTTACATACTAGTAGAGTTGTTCCTATGCATTTAAATAGTCTGATAGTAGTCCCAGTTTCGCCAGATGGCTTTGCTGAGATGAGTCTGATTCAATCGAAGAGAAAAATGTCTAATTTCCTTTAAACACTGAAGACCGCTTTCATCTTCTTTTCCCTGAACATTTTACTGCGACAGCGCCTTGAAAAAACCGTCCCTTTTTTGCCTCACTTACTTTTTCAAGCAATCGTAGTAGTGCTGTTATATCAAGTATTTTCCTTCTTGTAAATAAGTTCTAGCAATTATTCGAAAAGTATATATGAAAGATCATGTCTTTATGTTCACTCCTACATATTTGTACTTTCTGTTTATTAACATTCATTATTGTTTGCTTTTTGGCTATCAAGAAGAGCGAAATCTTTATTTCTAGAATCTTGTCACCTGCAAACATAGCCAAGTACAAGAGCTGAAATAAAATATTTAGTTAACTGTGTTTCTTGATAAGGAGATCTGACATTGCACGAAACAATTTATTGGACCTGTCCGACTGAGATGCTTCAGTGACAACAGGCGTTACTGCAGCAGTATATTTCTAATAACAAGTCAATATTTTTTTAAAATAAAACAGGTATAAAAATGAAATATACCTTTTAAGAGTCCCAATGACCAAATCTAAAAAAATCACGTTTCTGCTGTAATGCTTACAGGTTTATTTTTCACACTTTCATCTTAAAATAGCATTTTCTATATTGTAATAAACTACAGAAATTTTATTTTTGTACACGTTTTGTACACGAAATGAAAACGTATGTAGTCCGGTCATTAATATTCTCATGTTCATTGGTCCTCGAAAATAGTTAATTGTCATAAAAGTACTGAATCATGTAACACTACGCCTTTTTACGAAACAAGGTCGGTAAAACGTTTTATCTGTTTGGTGCAAGAAACATAACAATACAGAGACTTAATGGTTGCATTGATGGGTTTGTGTACAAAAAGAATAACACATATATTTAAGAATAAAACATCCTTTTATTAAATTCATCTGGTAGATTATTTTTGCAAATTGCACCAAGTGATCGATAATTGCACGCCTGTACAATAAAACAAGTTGGAATCCACTACATCCTATAGCCAACTAAACCACAATTTATAACTCAAACAGCAAAAGAAACAATGCAGGATAAGTCCGAATTAATAGTATTATGAGGTTAAACATCATTCTTAGATTACTTTGAATTTATTTAGTTGTTGTATTGTTGGAAACGCAACATCTCCCATTTCACTGTCTTTCTCTCTCACCTGATTGCAACATAATTACTATACTGGCATGTTCAGAGTTTCTACCCATCCTACAAATTCCGCCTCTCGACGTAATTCCTTTCATATTTACATTTAATTTTATTCTCTTGCCTTTTCATGGCCGTGACTAGGAGTGCGTTGATTTAAATGCTTCGTATATTTCAAACCCCCGATCTTTTGGCGTAGATGTGAGACTAAAGATATGAACGACTTCCTCCTGGATGTTTGTAGCTAAATCGTTTGAAAAGGGTTTACAAACTGCGGAACCGGAAAATACAAGCAATGTATCTACCGCATTGTACCAAGATAGGTATCAGGAAACGTATGACCTCCCGAACTTTCCGCCTTCTATATCTCTACATCCTCAACCTTTGCGTCGATGAGAATTCGAAATTAATAATAAAACTAATGTAATCTGATGCATAGCCAATGGAAATTGAAATTAAATATTCGAGTGTAATTTTTTAAACCACGTGTGCACGAGAAGAATTTACTGCTGTGCTGTGAATGTTTTAGCCGGAGCTGCTTAGTGAAACAGGGGAAGCAGTTAGTTGTGATTCGCTATTTTGATCTTTTCTTCTTCGCCTTCGTCTATTTCTTGTTTCTATAGGTGTGAGTGGGCTGCGAATATGGAAGAGGAAATTGCCCTAAGAAGGTACGTGATCTATTATTTAGCCCATTATTACCAAGCTTATGATTTTCCAGATTTCAAACACGCTTTGAAATTGTATCTCTTATTTTGCACTAATTTTGGAAATTTTCTTTCGTGAACAGATTAGACATCCTAAACAAAACATAAAAGCATGCTTTGAAATTCAAGCTTGGTAGTTGACAGTTTAGCCAAAATCGCTAGAATGGTTTAAAATAACGTTCCGGTATGTAACTGAAATTTATTGGAGAAAATCTTATTAACGTTTGACTAAAATAGGCATCCTCTAAATTTCATCCAGTCATGACTATTGACTAATCTAGCTATTTAGTTGATATCGAAAATGTACCAATGTTTTACATTTTAAATTCATGTTGAATATCCGGATAGAACATACTAGGAGGGTAAATATTTCACTTTACCTAGGAAGGTAGTAAATTATAATACTTACTCTCTCGTAAACTGGAGTTTATCATCTTACTTCTTCCATTACAGTCTCACATTGTTTCTTCTACTTAAAATTATGCAAGTGAGAAGACGCAGAGTTTGTTTCCCAACAATAATTCATCTTACGAGTTCCTTTGCATGAAACAGTAATGTCCATAAGTGAGAAAATGCAGAAAAAAACATGAAGCAAGATTGGAATCACCGTAAGTTCCGATTTATCTATTGCTTTGATCTTGCGTGTCTCGAGTTTTATTATCGCGGAGTGGAACGCAGGCATTCATGTCAGAATACTACGTTTACAAGTAATTTTTTTTCCTAGGGCTTTTATCCAGCCGACAGCCGGTTGCCCTTTACGTCCCGAAGGGACGCATATTCGACCATACACTAGACAAACACTTGCGGGCTCCTCTGATGTGGGGTCAGCAGAACGCGAGGCCCTCCGCGACAACGCACACACACAAAGTCAAGGGACAAACAGCCATGCCCAAGGCGGGACTCGAACCCGCGACCCTTCGGACCGATGCGCTGAGTCGGTACTCGCTCTTAGCCACCTCGGCCATCCAGGACGGCTTACAAGTAATTTAATAGCTTAAAAACTCGGAAGAATGAAATTCATGTGCTCCATGAGGTTGGCAAGCAAAGGATGAAGGCAATAAACACACAAATGGAAATGTGCCATTTGTAGTCCAGTCCAAGTTAGCTCTTCTACGATATATATATATATATATATATATATATATATATATATATATATATATATATATATATATATTACTCTAGTGACTTACATTGATTTACATTACTTCAAATGTTTATTGATACTATTAAAATCGTAATAACAGAAAACTCACAAATAATGACATGCAGAATTTGTTACACAACTGAAGGTCATATGATGTAGCGTTTCCAAGCAAGAAAATAAACTCTGACAAAAAAGATGAAGTGCGCTCACAATCTCCACCATCCCCGATGGGGTTGTGAATAAAGTTTTCCTGCTCTAAAACTTCCTAGGAGTTCGAACGGGTTAGAACATACGATCAAGAGTATGACAGTTCCAAATGCTAACCGTTAAACCAACAAAAGGCGAAAATTTATTTCTTGTTTATGAATATCGTGCTGAAAGTTTCGGAAGTACTCAACGTGAATAACTTGCAAACTAGCTTCCCGCGCTTCAAACAGTAATCCCGTCGTAGATAATTACGGTCATGTAGCGGGAAGGGGAGGGCAGCACTCGACCGCTCACGTGCCCTTGAGCGGCTGTAAGCAGAGGACGGCCTCTCGCAGATCCGCGGCTCTCCGGAAGACACGACGGCCCTTAAGGGCTCTTCGGCGCCTTTGCAGCACAGCACGGCGACCGCCGCGCGTCGCAGCGGCGGAATCTATACAGCCCGGGGCTTGGCCTGCGTCACCCGGGAAAGGGGTGGGGTACTGAAGTGGGCGAGGCGTGGCGGGACGTGTCGTGGGAGAGGGGCGTGTCTTGTCGTGGCGGGCCATGACGGGATCTGGTGGGACATGGCCGGGCGTGGCGTGGCGGGAAGAGGCGGGGGTGGCGGTTAGTGGCGGGGGTGGCGAGGCCTGGTGGGGAGAGGTGTGGCAGGGCGGGCCGGAGATTGGCGGGGATGGCGTGACTGGCGGTGCGTGGCGTGGTAGGGTGTGGGGTGGGAAGATGTGGCGTGGCTGGCCATGACATGATCCGGTAGGACATGGCCGGGCATGACGTGACGGGAAGTGGCGGGGCATGGCGGTTAGTGACGAGGCGTGGCGGGGAGTGGTGTGGCAGGGCGTGGCGGAGTTTGGCGGGGATGGCTTGGCATGAGAGAGGCAGGGGAGAGCGGGTACGGCAGGGTGAGGGAGGACAGGGCGAGCCAGGGCAGGGCGGGGCAGGACAGGGCGAGGCAGGCCAGGACAGGGCGGGACAGGCGGGGGATGACGGGGTATAGCAAAGAAGTCCAGGACAGTGCAGGGCGGGGAAAGACAGGGCAGGGCATGGCAGGGGGCTGGGTGGGGCGGGGCGGAGAGGGGTAGAGAGGGGCGGGGAGGGGGAGGGGGGCTGTGATGGGTAGGGCAGGGCAGGGCGGGAAAGGGGGCAGCACAGTGCAGCGAGCCGCGTCGGTGCGAGTCGCTGCGGATGTGGCATGGTATTGCATTACATGGCGGGGAAGGCAGGGTAGGGCGGGGGGAGGAGCCGGCTCTCTTCCGAAGCAATATCCACGACGACGATGCGCCACTGGGGTGTGACCTTCGATCACCAGACAGGGAATTCATAGGCGCCGAGGCTGGAGATGGCGGCGGAGGAAACCGCTCTTCGTTGGGGACCGTTTTTCATAAAACCGATATTGAGCAAATACAAAAAGAAAATGTACAATAGTACCTTGGATGATCTCAACATAATAATTCAAATAGAACTTCAGACAGAATATCTTAAAGTTTATAAAAGAAAATACCGTGACATTTTTTTATATTTGTCTGTTATTTGCACTGTCCTTTGTTCCGGCACGAAATTGAGCATGGGAAATACTTAAATCAGTCCAGAAGTGATACGGCCACCATTTTATTAACATATACGAATACCTCCATTTTCTTTGTTATTAGACCAATTTAAGGAGCATATTGGTTTTATTTCATTCTTGGTTTTTCACGGAGGTATTCGAGCAACCCTAATGAAGCATAACGTGGATTATCATCACACTGACAAATATTTTGATCCTTATTTTTTTAATATTTATACTACCTTTTCAATTCTCTCTACTAGATATTGAAATAGTGTAAGAAAGTTCATTTAACTTTGTAGAATTCGAACTTCCTGTCGAAGTGTTTTTAAATATATGTTTGAGATTTTAACTTCTGAAAAATGTAGGATACAAGTAATTTTATCACTATTTTAAAATTTAGGATACAATTAATTATATCACTATTTTAAAATTAAATTATAAGGGAGGAATAAGTATCTATGGGAGTGATAGTGGTTAACACACATGTACATAAGTTATAAGTATGTAAAAAAACCAGTACAAGAATCTGAAAGACAAAAATGGCGAACGGGAAGACAAAAAATAAAAGAATTTTGCTACGTATGGAATATTCATTATTATCTTGTGGTTGTTGGAGAGAAAAAAGAAAAATAAGACACAAAGTATCTCATTAAACCATAGAAATCTACATTAATCACTCAAAACATTGAACAAGAAAATGAAAAGTAGGCCGTGCATACTTGACCAGCAATGTCCCGTTTGCACGGAAACAAATCATTTTAAATATCATTTCGGATTCGGTTACTTAGGTTTCAGATACGTGTTTTAACAATTATTCTTTTAGATTCCACTTTTGTTACGAAAATGTTTAAAATGCTTTTTTCATTTTTGTCAAATCATAATTATGTTATGTATTACATAGTTTCAACTAAATATTGTCAATGTTAGTGACTAAGAATTATACAGTTGCTACAAAATTCTTAGAGGACAATTATTTTAAAGAGAGGGATTTTTACGTCTAGGGGTATCCCATAAAATAGAAGATAATATCTCATCTTAGATGTATTTGCAAAAAACCTGTTGACACCGAATTTCTTCTCCAAAGGTGAACACAGCCTAACAAATTGCACAAAATGACTACGGAAAACGCCATGAAAGCTAAGTACGCAATAAATCTAAAGAAATATGAACGAAATCGATAATGAGCTCAAATGTTGGCGTTTTATCGCTCAAGGAAATCCCGCTCACGCACACTTGTTACCTGCCAGTATATGCTTTTTAAAACCGCCAACGACACGAACATCCCACTCCGGCCGCATAAATCTGCGAGCTCTAACCCCGAACAAGATTCCGTCGGTGTCGCGTGCAACTTAAGCCGCGAGTGGGTGTGGGGGGACCAACTTAAGCCACGTCGGTTGCTCTGCGGGGCAGCGCATAAACAGCAGGGGCGCTCTCGCGTGAGCGATTGGACGCACGGCATCGCCCCGTAAACCACTTGCGCCGACGCCAGTCTCTTAAAGGCGTCAGATGCACACTCCGCCACGAGGAGGAAGACCGCCTGGCGAACCACTCACGCCAAGCAAATTAAAAATTTTCAAATATAAAATGGTAAAACGCCGACTCTTTTTTTTAAATTGGTTATTTAAGGTCGCATCAACATCTTAGGTCATTAGCGACCACTATTGCAGTTAACGGTATGGTACCTATGAGGATGAAACGATATGGTGATGATAAGGGGTGAAAGGACAAACACAAATACAACCATGCCGGAGGCGGGACTCGAACCCGCGACCCTTCGGTCCGAGATCATCACGACACTACTGCCTTAGCGATCCCGGCCACCGGGCCGACAAAACGGCGACTTGTGAAGTTGAGATCGCTCAGATCTCAACCATAATACGCGTTAGAGATTAACGTGTTATGCAGGATGAATCATGTAACTTTAGCACCTCCTACAGTTTTGAATGGTTGAAGTTATTGCATTGCAGTTTTCACGGAAGGGCATGGTCAATTTGGGCTAATTGATGTATGTATTCATTTCTATTTTATCACTTGCATCTTACGAGATATTGAGGTAACTTGTTTTTAATGGAACTATACATATTCTTTAGTCTATCATGACGAGCTTAAAACGAATCCAATGACACTCTTATTGTTATACGTTAGATAAGCATTTTCTTTAACAATTTTAATTCTTTTTGTGCTCGGCTTTCCTTGCCCGATCGCAAAGGGAGCGCTGCGTGACCTTGTGTGGCGGACTGTTATCCATTCAATATATTTGTTAAACACAAGTGCAATACAATCAAAATCACTCAAAAAATGCTTATCTAATGTATTAAAATATGTTCATCATTGGATTTGTCTTTTTACGCTCATGATCGACTATAAAATATGTATAGTTCCATTTGCAAACACCAAGTAGTTTCAATATTTCGTAAAATGCAAGTGATAAAATAGAAATGAATATGTTCATCAATTAGCCTAGTTTTCCCATGCACTTCCGTGAAAACTGCATTGCATTAACTTCAACTGTTCAAAAAATGCAGGAGGTACTGAAGTTACGTGACTCACCTGTATATGTCCTAAATGTGAAAATATATGGAAAAAATACTTTCGCGCGCAGGGCCACGGCTGAAAGGATATCAACTCAAAAAGGGTTAATAATTGGAAGAAAGAAATTTGTTTCATGACAAGATATTTGAAACAAATTTCTTTCTTTCCGATGTATTTTCGTTTCATGTATAGTAAACTTTCGACTTCAGAAAAACTTTTACATGTTGCTGAAATACTCAAATCCCTTGAGAGTACACTGGAGGGAAGTAGAGGAGATCAAAGTAAAAAACTGTGTAAAATTAAACTGCAATAAGTAAAGGAGTGATACAAATTCACAGGAGCAAGAAGGTGTTAACCAAAAAGTCATATACACGTAACTTACATGCGAAGATAACTTACAAGTATGTAAACTACCGAATAGGCAAGGTCCCGACTTTCCTAATGCTGCAGCATTTCCAGTTAAGAAAATACATACAACAAATATCTTGAGTTAAAGTCAATATAAGCATTAGATGTAGATCAATTAAGAGGTAATTTATATTGGCAAATACGCTGGTAATGCGTAAAAACCATGGTTACTATACCTGAACCACGTACAAAACATTTTCCAATGTGATTTCCTTTAAATGTTTTGATTCTCAGCTTAGACTCCTCCTTAAAAATTTACCGCCACCAAACCAGGCAGTCTAGTCGTTAAACGTGATAGCACCACCCACTCGATATCTGTGATAGCTTTGCTGCTCTCGAGCACTATTACTTTACACACACAATGCGCCAATGGTGTGGCATTAGCTCGCCATTTCATATACTTACTCGCTCACGCCAAGTCACCGATTGATTAACGTGCGATCAGAGATTGGTAGAGAGAGGATGACGAGTAGGGGAGAGGGACACTGAAATCGCGAACAATTTTCGCTTTCTACGTTTCTTACTTCGTATCTAACAACGAGCTTCTTTATTATGATGCCAGTGTCAAAGCCTTATAGAAACACTTAAAAAAGGTGAATGACTTCGGCGGGATGGTGTTTATGAAATTATAAAAGGAATTAGGGTGAAACAATGGTAGGATGAGAGGAAAGATGAACACAAGAACCTCGCAAGTACGTGTTGCGAACCCCTTTGTCCACCACAAATTACACATTGATTGATCGGGATTTGACCCCGGCTCCAGCGGTGGCAAACGAATGGTCAAACGCTGCAACACGAGTTATTCGCAAGGAGATAATGAAATATCTGATTCTAAAGACCAGCCCACAATGAGTGATTACATATTCGCGTGGGCCGACTGACCGAGGTGCCGCGGGGTTGATGGCAAGCATTTCGAGGCTCTGAGATGTTTCCAGAGATGAGAGGTGGGAATTCGGGCAGAGGCAGTGAGAGAACTCTAGCTATGACAAACTACTCATCACAAGTGTAAAATAAATATTAAAATTGATAATAATTTTTTCTCGAAAAATTCGAAAAAATGATGATGCACACTAACGAAAATTGTTACATTACGGCTACACCGATGGCTTAGAATACACATATCGTATGCCCAGAATTCCTAGTTTCGAGCAAACGACGCTCGAATGTTTGTGAAGATGCAGCTATTTATGGAGCATCAATATTTGCTTTCTGGGTGAAGTCATGATCCTTCTTATATGAACATACCATCTTTGTAGATCTAGATACAAACGAGAGGTTTTCATAAATGTTATTAATTCAGAAATGTTTCAAAATGGACAGAAAATGTTTGTGGACTAACCCAAGACATGTAGGATGACGTCTGCTCCTAGTCATTGCATTTAACTTTAACGATTTCACTCTATATAACACGTAGCCCTTGGTGGCTCACTGGTTGGCCTGCTCACGTGCTAACGTGCTTTTCACGGCGAAACCCCTAGTTGGATTCCTGGTTGGGGAAAAATTAACAATGCGCTGTCCTTGCAATGTCCCAGTATCCATTGCTGTATGAGAAAGCTCACTTCTGAGGTTGAGAAGACCAGAGATACGGCGTAGGGATCGCTATGTACTAACAACACGTAGCCTTCCACCCATGGCTGCAAGGCCGGGACGCCGCTGTTAGGCCTTAGCTCGTAAAGAGCTGTTGTGCCAAAGTACGTACATAAATAGTCTATATAATACAGTACAGCGAAACCTGTCAATAAGACCACCTATTTAAGTAGACCACTACACTTTGAGACCAGATTCCTATGGAACGGAATAATTGTTCCATAAGAGCAACGATGACTCTTCTTCCGATCAACGACCACAAATTCTGTTCAAAATTTGACATCGCATTCGCTTGAAGCCATTCAGAAAACCTCGCATTGAAATAAACCCGAGAGTGCTGTGAGCCAAGCCGTTTCCCATGCCTATCAGATAAGCAACAGCGATAGCGCGCATGAGATTTCACGATACCTTCAAAGAGGAAATCTTCCAGGAAATGTATAGAAATTCTCGCTTTGAAAAGTTGAAAGATAATTTCACAGAATCAAAATAAAATCCTTGATTACGATGATCAGGAAGTGACGAATGCGATCATATATACGACGAACGAAAGAGTGGTATTGATGAAGATGACACCCCTGCTATGAAGTCAATTCTACTTAACGAGGCACTGCAGAGTATTGCAAGACTGTAGTCCCTTGCCTGGGAACTTGGTGATCAGAAATTGAGATGCTTATTTTTTAAAGGAGGAAAGGAGAACAGATTTCAATAACACATTTACCTGAAGGACAAATCCTAGTGTAGTCTGTAGCAGTGGTGGCTGCGGCAGGTTGGTTCAAGGGGCACTCCACTACCAAATATAACACACCCATCTTTCCTTTCCTTTTGTACATGATTTCATGTTAATGTAATTGTTCGCCACGCTTTCTCCAATTTCAGAATGCAAAAAGGCCCGACATTTCATATTCCGTGTTTTCTTCCATTGATTACGGATGTGCTGTGTCCTATTACAGTGTTACCTAATATGGTATTGCCGTAAGTTCTCAGTGGTTTTGAGTTGTGAAAATTGCAACAAGGGACTTGCAAATGGCAGTTGTCTCCGGGCGCTGCCCAGTTGACGGTGACTAACTTGGGGAATGTTTTCTTGCAGGATGCTACCTACTGACTACCTACGGACGAGTTTTTGAACTCCATCTTCAAATACATTTTTTCCAAATCGCCTACAGCGTTCATTAGTGCACAAAGACCTATTCCATGATGAAAGAATATTTCTTCCACCTATACAATATACACTGTGTGCTTGCATCTGACTGGCATATTCCCAAAGGGATTAAGGGCAACTAAAAATTGTCTCTGGAGCCGCCTCTAGTTCCTTTTTGTAATCATATTAACGAACAAATTCAGTTGATCAAAGAAATTTAAAGATGCAATACACTAAAGCTTTCATTTGAAACCAGAAAAGTGTTAAGACGCTTATCGTAGAAATCAAAGCATCAGCGGGAATGCAGTTAAATAGCGCATTGTTCCCTTTAAGAAGATCACCCTCTAAAAGTCCAGTTTCAACGAATTAACAGCGTGGTCGGCTTAAAGATGTTTCACTGAATTTAGAGCGTGAGCAACTGGTGTCAGAATATGCCTAACATCTTCCAGGCAAACCAAGAGAGCTATTAGGATTGGCGATAAACCACTTGCTCCGGTGCGAGGATCGTGTCGCATGCATGAAACTCCGTGTGGTCTACAACACTACAACAATTCTCATCAGGGGGACACGTCCCCGGGGTGGGCACCTTGGCTTCATGGGCTCTAATCCGCACCCCGCCAGCGCGTTAACGCCGAAAGGCTAATGGCCGGATCCAGCTGGAACTGAGTTAACCGTCGCGGCAACCTCCCCATTCAATGCCTGGGTAGGGGCTGCCCTGCTAGCTCACAGCTCCTAGCTATCCAGGCTAGTACCGGAGTCTCGACAATGCGCCACTCACTTGCGCCGGGAACAAGTTCCCTCCTCGTTGCCCAGAGTATCGGACTACTGCAACGGCGAATCCGAGAGCCCGAATGGGGGCCATCTTAACTAAGGTTCGGACGGCTCGGAGTCCCCATCCCGTCTCCCCAATGCTTACCGCCAGCTCACGACATGGGGTACGTACCGAAGCAACCTGACGGGTGGTTACTGAATTTCCCGCCGGACTTTAAAGGGGAATCCAAAGTACTCCGAAAAGCATCCTTGACCCAATCCTACTCCAAGATCGACGTGCCACAGGTCCAACTGGTGGGTGGCCGGTTGCTCGGCCACCAGGAGCTTAGCATCGCCTTCTCACAGCCTGCACCTTCAAGCTAACGACGTGAGCGGCGCCGCGTGACTCAGGGTCTGGATGGTCGTCTACGACACTCTACCAGAGATCACGACAACCTACGCCATAGTGATCCTCCACTGCAGGGGGGTCGCCGTGGGGGGGGGGGCAGGAAGGCGTTCAGCGGCGCGAGCTGCCCGTGACGCGACGGAGGCGGCCCTGGGCGGGAGGCAGCGCCCGAAACGCGCCGCGCAGCCCGCGGCCTCGCGCGTTCCATTACGGCTGGCAGTGAAAAGTTGACGCTCGCCCGCGCTCGCACTCGCGCATGCGCACCGGGCCCTCGCGGCGCCTGAAAAATTACTTCCGCGCGCGGGGGCACGGCCGGAAGGCGAGTGCGCGCGGGAGCAAGGCGAGCGCACCACACGGTAAAAGAGTGAGAGAGCGAGAAAGAGGGATTGGGCGAGATGGTGGTTGGGTGGATGATTGCTTATTTCGTCTTTCCGAGCGCGTCAACTGCTAAGGTAACCAGTCCAAATGTAGAGCGAGAAACCCCGTGTGGCCTACTACTTCACACTAAATTCTTTTCATCAGGGGGACAAGTCCCCAGAGTGGGCACCTATGCCGCTTGGGTTTTTATCCGCAACCCCTGCCGACGCGTTAACACCGAGAGGCTAATGGCCGGATCCAGCCGGAACCTAGTTTGCGCGGCAACCTCCCCATACAATTCCTGGGTGGGGGCCGACCTGCTAGCTCAGAGCTCCTAGCTATCCAGGCTACTACCGGAGTCTCGACAATGCGCCACTCACATGCGCCGGGAGCAAGTTCCCTCCTCCTTGCCCAGAGTATAGGGTTACGGCCACGACGAATCCGAGAGCCCAACTGGGGGGCCCCTGGACTAAGGCCCAGGCGGCCGGAGCCCCCATAAGTGTAGTGGAGTGCGTGTTTTTCCTCAGGAAGTGGCGATGGTCTTCTTGAACTGGATCGTGAGATCTGGCTCCGACGCAAGCGTCGGCTTGCGGTGTTTTCCCTAAGAAGCTATTTCCACCATCGTACGCCGTTGCAGGCGGGACAAACTTCATGATCCCGGCATGGGTGGATGACGATCTGTAGGACAAATAAGAGGAAGGAAAGATTGTGCGTGGTCCGGGACCCGTTTGTTAGGGTACAGCTCCAATATTCGCCTGGTGTTGATCGGAGAAACCACGGAAAACTACCGATCAGAGCAGCCGGCCGCTAGAATTCTCCAGACAGCGACTGAATTCGACCTAGCCGACAAGCTAGAGTCGGAAATCGTGCGACAGTCATGTCTCTAACCCTAGGTCCTCCCGGTCAGAGGCACTGCAGTGACATCAGTTGAAACCCTAAACCACCTAAGTCGGCATGGGTGGGAGAAAGGGAGTGTGGAACATAAGGTGAGAACGGCAGTAGAAGGAGCGGAAGTGTGTTAGAGGGCGAGCTTGCCAGACGACGAGCATGCAAGAGGGCAAATGGGACACAGGGTAAGTGGGCGGGTTGATGAAGGCACAAGACAGTGATCGGTAGGGAGAGATCGAGAACCAGAGGATATGCGGAAAGGCGACCAATCAGACAAAAGAGCGAGCGGACAAGAGGGCGAGGGGAAAGGGAGCGAGAGGAAAAGTGTAAAGATATGAGGAAGAGAGAGAACGGGTGTGAGAGAGTAAGAGGACGAGAGCAAAAGGGTTAGCAGATGCGGATGAGAGAGCAATCGGTTGAGGGAGCGAGCGGATGAGAGAGCGAGCGGATGAGAGAGCGAGCGGATGAGAGAGCGAGCGGATGAGAGAGCGAGCGGATGAGAGAGCGAGCGGATGAGAGAGCGAGCGGATGAGAGAGTGAGCGGATGAGAGAGTGAGCGGATGAGAGAGTGAGAGGATGAGAGAGTGAGAGGGTGAGAGAGTGAACGGATGAGAGAGTGAGCGGATGAGAGAGTGAACGGATGAGAGAGTGGGCAGATGAGAGAGTGATCGGATGGGAGAGCGAGCAGGTGAGAGAGCTAGCGAACGGGAGAGCGAGTGGGTGAGAGCGCGAGCGGGTGAGAGAGCGAGCGGATGGGAGAGCGAGTGGGGAAGAGAGCAAGCGGGCGAGAGTGAGAGCGGATGGGAGAGCAAGCGGGCGAGAGGACGAGCGGGAGAGCGAGCGAAAGGGCGAACGGATGGCAGAGCAAACGGATGGGAGAGCGAGCGGGCGAGAGAGCGAGGGGTGAACAAGCGGTTATACAAACGTGCGAGAGGGTAAGAGGTCAAGCGGTCAAGGGAGGGAGATGGGTAATTAATGGGGAGAGAAGAGGGTGGTATAGGAATTAAAAGATACCGTGTGTACTTTCAGAAGTTGCTAAATACAGAGCAGCTCTCTTCGTGGTGGACTACCCGTCGGTGGAGTTAGAGGGCAGTGAAGCTTCACCAGGAAAGTTCGCTTTTGCATGCCGTTACGGACTCAGGTAGCTTGCAAACAAGGGAACTTCTGCCCTTTACGAAGGTCAATGAAGTCAGCGAACATTGTCCTCACGCTACAGTGCATTGGTTGATTCAATTCTGGGAAGAGAATCTAATATTCCCACGCTCACGTGCTTTCCGCATTGTGCACATCTCCAAATTCTAATATATAAAATGATGTAAAATGAATGTGTTTTTTTTTTACAGAACAACTCTGCAATATTTGGAGTAATTAAATGAAATGTTGTACGAATACTTTTGAGTGGCTGGGAGGAAAACGCTGTATTTGTCGATTCAAAATTTTACTTCAATTTTTTTTTCACAAAATATATTTTAAAACAGCTCGCAATGTATTTAGGTATTTCGGGTCTACGGAGCAATAGTGCGATCAGGGGATGGACGGGCGGGGCTGGACGCGGTGAGTGGTGCGTGCGAAGAGATAGGAACGAAAAGAGACATAGCACCTGCTAGAGAGAGCGGAACGGTGGCAAAGTGGAATGGTTTGGGGTAAGTTGGAGGAGTTCTCCGCGGCTGGGTTCGGAGCAGGTGAGAAGATTTTTGTGACGTCATAGAGTATTGAGTTCGCAAACATTGCTTCACGCTATTCAATTAACGAGACACTTATTCTGTTTTCGGGAATTCGGTGAACGTTAGTGAGTAATTTTGCCGGAGGTGATCAGATTGCAGTAAACTCCATAACAAAAATTAAATTCCATTTATAATGTCATCATAATAAAAAAAAGGATTTATTTCACGTCTTGTAATTTATATTCCTACATTTTTCAAAGGTTGAGCGTTTAGAAAACGGCTGTTGACGCTACTGCTTACACTTAAATGAGTCTTCAAATAAATTTGACGGGCTTAGTTGTCTCAGGGCATTATTATGTCTTACTTACAGGAGCCATTAATAAAACTTCGAATTATATCTAACGTTCTTTTGGGATGCAACATTCTTGAAATAAGTCATCACCTTAGCAGGCTCTAGGCATCAATTGATGTAAGTGTAGTGCCTTTGACCGGGAGGTCCCAGTGTTTGAGACCTTCCACAGCGAGGTCCCGATAGTGGCACGATTTTTGATACTAACTATACAGCTAGGTCGAATTCAGGTGCTGCCTAGAGGAGAATTCTAGTATTCGGTTAATCTGAGAGGTAGTTTTCCGTGATTTCTGCGATCAATACCGACGGACGAAGCAGTACTCTAACAAACGGATACGGACGGGTACCATAACAAACGGACTGGGATAACAATCGGGTTAGGAATGGGTACCCTAACAAACCAGTTGGTGTGGCCTCGAACTACGCTCGATCTTTCTCCTTCCTTGTCCTATCCTAACGCCTTACTTACACAGACTTACTTACTAGCATTACACTACCACATATGTCGGAATATAAAAGGTTTTCCCGGATGGTGAGGTGCCTTGCTGTTCAGAGATAACTGGTTGGGAAAACTAGCCATCCGACGTGAAGGGCGGCACAAGATTCCACCACCCAGCGAGGAAAGGATCACTTCTACCTCCAGTAATACTACACTACAACACTACACTTAAGGGACTGACAATCATAGCTGACGACGCGCCCGGAAACGTGAAATAATCAATGAAATCTGGAATCTTGCTTTAATTAGAAAATTAAGAAAAGAAGATTGTCCTGGAGCGGAATCGACCGTTTAAATATGCATTACGAAATAATTTGACAGGTGCATACATCTGTAGATGAGCACGTGACGTATTCTGAGGCCAGAGCCTTCCGTCGTTTTCGCTTATTTGCGTTTCGCGTATTCGTCCGAGCCCTTTCGACGACCGACGCACTCTTCACTGCCCGCTAGCTGCTGGGCGTGCAGCCACCAAAAGGGGGACTAATTGCGAGCTCGACGACCGTGCAGTGAATCAGCGTTCCGCGTGAAACACGCGCCCGAGCCACTAATCGGCTTGACTACTTCATTTGGGAAGTAGAACGCCATTCTGAGCTGGTATGTGACGTGTGTTTAAAGTTTTAGTAGCCCCGCTCTAGTCATCACATCCCCACTAATGTAGTTCTAGACAGATGTTATTGGAAGTCCTACAACAGTCGAGCGTAATAGTCTGACGTACGAACAATGGCGTAGCTAGGGGGAGGCAGGGGGGCGGTGCGCCCTGGGTGTCACAATTTTAGGAGTGAACACATTATTAAATGTTATAGTTCGAAATATATAATTTTAATGATTTATTTAAAAAGTATATATTGCGACGGAACACGTCGTATTTCGCGACGCGCCGTGCATTCACCAACTGATGAAGGGTCAGGGCGGTTATACCCCACGAGATCTTATTCTAATAGTATGGATAATAGCTGGGAAAATCAGGAGCATACACTGTTAGATTTAATCTTTCAATATCTGCAAGAAGAAGGATGCCGGCAAGAGAATTGAGTCTGCTACCCCATACTGTATTCTTGCCGTTCCAGTCCCCAACAATTGTAGGTTGATTTGATAAAAACAGTGGATCGATGTCGCCTGTTTTACAAGGAATATTGGGGGGCTTATACACTGAGGTCACAATAAGGTGGGATTGTCCGGTTTGCTGTACTGCAACGCTTATATTTTCAAACGCGGGATTAGCATATTCAGGGATATGATGATGGGAGATATTATTTTTCGTAAAAATGGCTACACCACCAATGCTACGATTGCGTGGACGATCATATCGATACATCGTATATCCAGGAATGAAAATTTTGATAGAGGGACTCAGGTGGGTTTCTTGGATGCAAGATATATCGATATTATTGTTATGGAGAAAATGTGCGAGTATGTGAATATTGGTTCGTAGGCCATTTGCATTCCACGATATTAGGCGGATTGAATGACGGGAGTTATTTTTAGACATACATTTGAGGATAATAAAATTTCAGAGATTGGAGAATTGAATTGGTAAGAACGGAGATTATTTGATTTAACAGACTCGAAAAGAATATTTCAACTTGTTGGGAAACAATTTGTGAAATTATTTGAGAGTGAGAGTGAGTTGGGAATGTTGAAGGTTTGAGGAAATCTGAGTACAAGGGCGATTGATATGAGGGCGGTGGTCTCGGTTCGGTCGATCTGGGTATAGTGCGTCGAGAGGAGAAATGTTCGGGGGTCTTTCTCTGAGGTGTTGAAGTGGTGAGGAAGGGAAAAGGGGCAGTGAAAGAGTTTGGGGGAGTGAAAGATTTTGTGGAGCAGAATTGTTGGAGGCATGTTTGGAGGTTGGTTGCGCGACTGGGAGGGAAGAACTTTTCTGGATAGAATATTTTGGTAAACCTGACATTCACGGCTGGAGGCCCGATGTGGCTTTTCACAGTTTTTTTTCACATTTTGTTTCTTCATTAGCGCACTCGACAGTAGTGTGTTGACCCGCATATTTTCCACTGCGCGGTAGAAAGCCGCAGTTTTTCTTAGAATGTCCGTAGTTCTGACATTGCCGACACTGAACTGGACCAGGTCTATGACGACGCTCTTCTATTGTAATAACAGCATTAAAAAGTTCCTTTAAATTGTAGATTGCCATTCCTTCGTTGGTTTTAGCGAGAGTTACTGCACATAATGGCCATGGTTTGCGTTCTCTGTTTGTTAATCTTATAACTGTTATTACAGGTAAGTTTTTTGCTACTAATTCCTGAAGTATTTCTTCTTCTGAATAAGATGTTGGTACGTTTCTGAGTACTACAGAGATGGTAGCTTTGGTTGGGTCTCGGTAGGTATGGTAGGATAGGCCTTTAGTTGATAGATTGTTTTCGGAGCAAGGTGAAATCATCAACAGTGTTTACAACAACTTTCGTATAGGATCCTTTAAATCTAGTGGTAAAATTTGCATGTTTTAGTATATCTTTATTTATTTTCAGGAGTTCTGCGTGAGCAGGAGGGTTGTGAATGAAAATAGGGGGTATTTTTTCGATTTGTGGAGGAGAAGGATTAATATCGGCATCTTGAGAAGAAGGATCTCGAGGAATATTATTTGCCTGATCAAGTGGATTGAATCTGTTGCTGGTGATATGCATCGGGTCCGCTCGGGGACTGAAGGCAGCAGTTTGCCTCGCTTGCACGGAAGCGGTGTCGCTGGCGGCGACCTTGGGCGGCTGGCAGCGTCTTCCCGGCGAAGCTCTCCTCGCGATGATCCAAACCTCCTTCCCCCTTCTCGGATGAGTGCGGCGTCGAGTTTTACTCATGTTCTAAAATGTCCGTGATAAATTTATAAACTTAACTGACTTCTTTTCTTCAGATTCTAGTAGACGGCTCTTCCTGGCGGCGTTCGGCTCGGATCAGCGATTTTGCATTTTTTTGCTGGTGCAGCTCACGTTTACGTAATTGTAGATGAAACCAACTTGTGAGTTTTTACTCCGCTCTAACACGAGCTAACTGAATTTACTAGTCAGTGTTAGGTCGGCCTTTGTGCGACAATTACCTTTTAACTCTTCGTAGCTCTCGCACGACACTTAACTGAACTGCTTCGGGAAAAACTAATTATTCCACTAAATACAAAATTCGTTTCCGCCCTTAAATTTTATAGCCAAATACTTTCGCCTTGCCTTCACGACGAATTTTGAGAAGAAATGAATCGACATGCCCCTGCGACGGTTTTCAGAAGAATGTTCGCTTGCGCGACCTGTCGAGGTGATAGTTTTCGGACACCTCGCATGACCGATGCCGGCCAATGGCAATTTTAGGTCTTATCGGCCTTCTCCTCATTGGCTGACATATTTTCGGTCGCGGGTTTACACACAACCGTCGCTGCGCGTCATCCTCTGACGTCATCAGCGCGGCTTTTAAATGTTGTGATGGCGACACTGAGGTTGTAGCCATCTTTCAATTGACCCATGAGAGAAATGGACCAAGTCCATTTCGTCTCAATATATATATATATATATATATATATATATATATATATATATATATATTGTGACTATACTTACTACCTCATTTCCCTAAATTAGGGATACAAATTGGTCGAGCAAGTACTGACAACATTTTAAAATTTTTAAAGCAAGATATGCTGTTGTCAGAAATGATTAAAGGACAAGGGATCATTCTAGGGGGGAGCGCCTTAATCAGGAAGATGTTGGCATTGGACTTTGCTACTTTTCTCATGCAATTCATTAACCGCCAATTTACCCCTTTATAATTATTCATTTATTCATAGAAAAACAAAGACAATGAAAATATTATTGTAGCAAATACATGAATCTTCAATTCTGAATTGCACTGTATTAACATAAATTAACATCATTTCTCATCAATGTTATTGGAACATATCGAACCATATATACCAAACATATTGAACTCTCCCACACTCAAATACATAATGACATATCAATATTCTATTACCCATTAATTCTACATTCAGTGTTGTTTTTATTAGCTAACATTACACAGTTATAATCAATTCTTCCTGCTTTGTATCTTTGTGAAAGTTCATCATTATACTCTCTCCCTCATTGTACCCTCTGATCCGTACGACTGTAATAGTTCCACCCGATTTCCACGAATATTGCAAATTCCGCTACTTATCTGATGATTCCCGTGTTCCTGACGCCGAAATACAGCCGCCTCTGCTCGTGTCCTTGACGCCGCGAAGTTGATGAGACCATCGCTCTGCCGCCGGCGTGTTGTTCGCGTGGCTGCCGTGCCGAATCCAGTACTCCGCTACTTAACCATACATTTCTGAGATCGGTGCATGAATGCGGTATTCTTATGGTGGAACATTGTCTCAGAACTGTTCATTTCACCACACATAGATGGCTGATGGCCCACGTGTATCCGTCCACCACATGCTTTCACTTCACTGGAGTATTGATCGTTTATAGACGTTCGGATCACAATTCCTTTAATTTAATACTTTTGTCCACTGCTCTTAGTAATCGTCTAGTCACTCAATAATTCCACACACATTATCTTCTCGATGCTTTACGATTGCACTCCCTTGTCTTACGCACGCCGCACAGCCCGTGCACGCCATGTGCCAGCTCTCGTCACACTCTGCTTCCAACCCGCGTCTCCTCTTACCGTTCGTCACTCGTTCACGGAATCGTTCCCCTGAACTATCGATTGCGGTCTCTTCTGCGCATCCGATTTGAATTGGCGATCTCGGTTTTTCTGATTGAGGGCTAAATGGCCGTTAGGTCATAATATATATTAAAATAAATATAGTATAAGCATTATAATATATATATATATATATATATATATATATATATATATATATTATATATAAATTATATATATATATATAATTTTAATTGTTATACAATTAAATCATACATACTAAGAAATCAAAGAAAAATAATGAAAAGTAAAACGCGAAACTATAAGCAGTGAGTCCCACCTCTTTAGTGGTCCAATAGTCTCGATTTCGGTCCAAGAGTCTCAATTACTTTATATTATCGTTAGTCTTGATAAAATAATCTACAAATTATCTTTAATATCGTGCAAATATACTTGTATTTTTATTAAATAATATATAAACTATTCAGATATAAACATTTTTATATTTAATTTAGGAGGTGACACCATTAGTTTTGCCGGGGGTGACACCAGCTTAAGCTACGCCACTGCGTATGAACTAGAGGATGGATATGCAAGAGTGTGAGGATTAGAGCAGAAGAGACAGAAGCAGTCGTATAGCAAGAGAAGTAGCTGCAGTAGAAGCAAGCACAGTATGATGAAATCTGTGACTGCCCGTGTACGCGTTCTTGTCTCATAAGAGAAGATCTCCAGCTCCTTTTTTCTCACATAAATCATACTATTACATTCGTCTGCTCTATCGAATTAATAATGTGATTTCAAAGAATGCAGTTGGCTGGTATTTTTGATTGCAAATATTCCACAGAACACGCTTCTCAATGTGACTTCTTTGCTGCTCTACTAAGCGAAAACCACTACAAGGAAGCCGTTTGCCACACTCATTTACTACCTTATTTATCACAAGTAGTGAAGTGAAATGAAGCAATCAATAACCGTATCCTTAGATAATTGAGATCTCTAGAGAAATCTTACCAGTGTGATTAAAAATTTTAAAGTTAAAAATTAATGGTTGGAGAATTCATCGATGGCAGAGAGGCATATCGCGACTGCATTGTATATCAGTAATTGCCATTTAGTTTTTAGAATTTGTAAAATCTTTCACATCGTTCCCCACGGGTGATCTACACATATTTTATACCTACGTATAGGTCAACTGCGGGGACTGTTTTATTTTAACAGTCGATATTTTTAACCTAGGAAGGTAGAACTCATACCACCGAGAATAAATTTGAAAAGTACAATAGAATCCGTTCCAGAATATTTGTAAGGGCTGGTTGTGTTTCATGTAAAACCTCGGCATATTATTTCACAGTGCAATGTTCTAATAACCGCAGGAAATATACGGTTGAAATGCTGAATCAATCGTGAACAAAGCAAGTGGTCGAGAGTTGCTTAGAGTTATTTAGGGAGAGCTCCATTGTGTGGGAAGCGTGGTCATAAAGGAGAGCAAGCGGTCAGTGAGAGTTCACGGGGCGAGGCGGGGGTGGGCGAGGGAGGAGTGGGGGTAATGGAACGAGTGGGCAGAGGACCATGTCGGGACGGGCATGAGAAGAGGCGGGGTGTGAGCAACAGGAATGGAGATAAAGGAACGAGTGGGCAGCTGAGACTACCGGGACGGGCTTGGGGCGAGGAGGGGTGGGAGCGAGAGGGCGCGGCTGGGCGGGGCTGGGCGGGGCTGGGCGGGGCTGGGCGGGGCTGGGCGGGGCTGGGCGGGGCTGGGCGGGGCTGGGCGGGGCTGGGCGGGGCTGGGCGGGGCTGGGCGGGGCTGGGCGGGGCTGGGCGGGGCTGGGCGGGGCTGGGCGGGGCTGGGCGGGGCTGGGCGGGGCTGGGCGGGGCTGGGCGGGGCTGGGCGGGGCTGGGCAGGATGAGAGTTGGTGGTGAGGGGACGTATAGGAAAGGAAGTTTGTAGGAGTGAAGGAGGGGGGTTGAATTGCGTGGAGTGGGGCGGGGCCGGGTGAGGGGGGCGGAGTGGGACTGGGCTGGGCTGGGTAGAATGAGAGTTGGCGGTGAGGGGACGTATAGGTAGAGAAGCTTATAGGTGTGAGGGGGGAGCTGAATTGTGTGGGGCGGGGCGGGGCCGGGTGAAGGCGAGGCGCGCGCCAGCGAGTCGGGTCAATGCTGCGCTGCGTAAGGCGGCCAGCGCCGGCGCTCATCAGCGAAGAGGTTGCTCCACCGCCGGCCGGACATCCCGCCTGCGCCCCACGGGGCCTTCAGCCTCCGCAGCCGCGCACACACGCCAATGACTGCGTGCTCTGCCCCTTTCGCCGCCTTCGCATCCATCGCCCCGCCACCAGCGCTCACGCCCCCGCTCTAATAACCCCGGGCATAAAAATGGAATCTGCATTTAATTGCAAGATCCCCTACCCCAACAGAAAGTATCGTGCGCCTACCCCGATATTTCAGTCTGAGCTCCGGTGGGATGCACGTAGCACATGTCCCAATGATGGCTGATTCGCAGAAAAAATCTCCTAATCAAGCTGTATTTTTTTTTATTTATTCAAGACTGATCTTTGGCCCTCTAAAACCTCGTAAGTCAATTACAATAGATGTAGAATACTTATATAATATCATATGATACGTATATAATAAACAAAATTATACTAAAATTCTTATATATGTTCTAACTTGGACAACCTGTTCTATCAGAAGTTATTTGTAACTTATTTATAAGAAGTTATTTGCGCCTTTAATATACTCGGCAATTTCTGATAGGATAATTCTTTAAGCAAATTACTAATAAAATTGAAATTAAATTAAAAATAGTAAACAAAATTCTAGTTTTAAATGCGGAACAATTTTGGAGTTAAATAGGTGATAAATAAAAAAGGCCCATTGGTTTATGTCTATGGGGCTTGAAAAATTCTCAGGGTGACTTTCTTTTTAAACTTTTGGTGGTGCGAATTCTGCTTGTCTAGTAGGTGAAAATGAATTGTTGAAAGTATCTGTAAAACTTTGCAAATCCCTATAATTTACAGAATCTTTAAAACCTACAAAATCAGTAAAACCCCTACAATTTTGTTTGTCAGTTTTGCCATCTCTATAATCTTCGGCTACTGCCTGGCAACAGTCCCTCCGTCGTTTAATAAGGTTCGATGCGGTCACACGCGTTCATTAGTTATGCTTCATTAGTTATGCAGTTGATGCTCTTGAAGAAAAATTACTCTAAACGCGTAAGATAACAATTGCGTGACAACAGTTGACAGCTAAATATGAGATATTGTACTTGCACCTACCCAATAACTCGTAGCCTCATTGACGAATGATCGAGAGGAAAGGGCCAGGGACATGCGTTATTCGTAGTTTTGTGCATCTGGATGATTTGAACTGCTTATTTTAAAGTCCTTTGCTACCAGTACAATTTGTCGCTCTCTCCTCTGGCTTACAGAGACCATATGTAAGTCCGGTCCTGACCACAAACAAAACGCGAACAACGCGGGCATAACTGTGCGAAGGGATTTCGGCATGGGTAGTAGAGAGGACTCGATGCAAAAGCGTACATATCTGCAAATATCGATTACTCATTGCTGACTATGCTGTTGCGTTTCTCTTCGAATGAAACATTCAAGCCGATATGCAAGAGTAATGGCTTGATCATGAGCTCCTCGGGCACCGAACCTTCGCTCAATGGTTAGTGTTTCTGGGCGCGTCAACAGCTTTGGTCATAAGTCCCATTAGTGTAGTGCATGTTTTTTCTCGGGAGATGGCGGTGATTTTCCCCCGCAGGATGGCGAGATCCGGCACCGATCTACCGTCGGCTAGCGGGGTTTCCCCCTAACCAGGACTCTCCCACCAGCGGGACAGCGCCCCAGCCGTGACAAACTCTAACCTCCCGACCGGTCTCCCGGAATATGTGGTAGTGTAGTGCATGTTAGTGTAAGTGTGTGTGTAAGAGGGAGAGGATAGGACAAGGAAGAGGAAGGAAAGATCGCGCGCGATCCGTGACCCGTTAGGTAGGGCACTGCTCCGGCATTCGCCTGGTGTTGATCGGAGAAACCACTGAAAACTACCGATCAGAGCAGCCGGCCACTAGAATTCTCCTCCAGACAGCGACTGAAATTTGACCTAGCTGAAAATCTAGTGTCGAAAATTCTCCTGCCGTTGGGACTCGAACCTAGTCAGAGGCGCTGCAGTGATATCAGTTGATGCACGGAGCTACCGCTCCCGGTTCGCTCAATGGTGATGAAGGTTGCAGTTGCAAGTTAGTAACATGCTTGTTTATACTAGTATATTATTGTTCTCTTTATTATTTACTTCCATTTATTGTGCCTGGTCTTTGGCAGGGTGAACAAGGAGGAATAAGCCGACATTAAGAGGACACAGAAGCCATGTGTTTTGTATGTTCGTATTTAACATGTTAAAATAAGAACAAAGGGAAATTGAAATTTTCTCAAATGAAATCCTTTTCATGCAGGATTCATAATTTAAAATTTCGCAATTCGTTCTTGATGTCTTCAACATTGAATAATAAATGTTTGAAATAATTTACAGTATTCGAATCTGCGTGTGCACTATGTTATTCCTGTACTTTTTCTCCCCATCTTCCACAACTTCTTTGCCAACCTCTCCCCCTACTCCTCACTATATCTACTACTTCCTCTCTAATTTCCTCCCCCACCATTGCTTGCCTCTGACCAACTCCGCCACTTCCAACCCCAACACTTTACAACCTCCGCCCTTTAAGTCTGCTTTGCATGTCGGTCAGCCACCGCCTCCGGCTGTACAGGGTCGCGTTCACCCTCCTCGAGTTCATTAAATGCAGGTGCTGCAGCTTTATTTTTTCCTCCCTTCGTGATTAACATGAAGATTGGGTGAAATTGAAAAGTCTCCGGAGACACATGTTCAAGACACATCCACTAATTGGAGTCTAGTTTCCTCGTTTTCAGCCTCCCAGTTCCAGTGTGTGCACAACGTTGGTTTCACCTAGCTTGATGTGTATATTATGATTACTTAAACTTGCAGCGGTAAGTGCTGTTTTGCATATGTTTCAACAAGGAATCACTCCTGAAGGTTGTTACATCCGAAGTCTCACCAAATTGACTGTTTTTAATGAAGTTGTATTTTAATTTTATCTCTTTTCTGTGGCACTATCTTAGAATAGGAGGTGTGAATTGAAGGTGACACTCATTTGTGAATTTTTGCTAATTTAGAAGTTAATGAGGTGTCTATATTGTACAGAGATGTTATCATTGTATCCCGGAGAGCTTCTATCTTCCAGCCTTGATCATTATGTCCATCCACATTGTACATTTAAGTAAGACAGAAAAACAACAAATTAATGGGAATCATACTCCGTAGAACAAGAGAAAGCTGCTGTCGTCGTGAAATAATAAATATTTTAATTCTAGTTAAGATATAACACTGGAATAAA